>JAUELF010252963.1:0-11775 GCA_031471495.1 Clinocardium nuttallii
AAATCTGAGGTTTTTTTAAGTGCTTTATTGCTTTAAAACAAGTGATTTATACGTTTTCGAAAAAAGTGTCAATAACATTGATGATGCCATGACTGGTTCATGTGAATTATGCCTACAGTTAAAATTGGTGAGTACATAGTTAAAAGGTGTTTGCTTTGTTATAATCTTGAACAAACGATTTTATGAAGCTTAGCACACGGGTAAATACGAAAAGAGTATATTATAATGTTTCTATCCATTCTATCAATATTCAAGCAGAACGATTTGATGTAAATGAATGAAATGGCTTTGTATCCATCTAAGCGGGAACAAAATAATTCTAAAACATGCGATATTACTCTCACGATATTCATTGACTTACAAACGAGTTCACGATCGTTCATACAATGTGTCCACAGCAATGGTTGAGTTATAAGTCTTGTCAGTGAATTTCATTAATTTCGTTATTAATGGTGCTTGAAAAGGCGTAAGTACGTAAGTATATGTTTGTACTCACGTAAGTTGTATAACATTTGCATACATTTAAATCTGAATGGTGATGAATATTACAGAAGATTACTAGAAATATGGTAAGATTGAGTGGCTGATCATCTATCTACCGTGATATTTAAATGATAAATCAAACTGTATTCACTGATAATAGATAGAATAAACATAGAATATTTACGTTTTCCACAATCGAGATATGCTTGTCACTGCACTCTGGTACCCCTGATTCGTTTTCCTGCACAGTCTCCTGAAATATGCAAATAAAATAAATACAATATTTCAGGTCTTTCAAGATAGAAACAAAACATATTAACATATCCGTATTCGACATTCGTATTCGACGGTATTATGTGAATTATACATACAGTTAAGATTGGTGAGTACATAGTTAAAAGTTGTGTGCTTTGTTATACTCCTGAACAAACGAGTATTTGAAGCTCATCCCTCGCCTTATCGACGGCATATTAAAATGTTCATGTTAAACTTTATTACAACAAGAGTATATTATAATATTTCTATCTATTTATCAATATTCTCGCCAATCAAGTTCATCTTAATTACCAATATGGCGTTGTATCCATCTTAGTGGGAAAACAAATAATTAATGCGATATTACTCTCACGATATTCATTGACTAACGGACGATTTCACGCTGGTCCACAACGACGGTGGGGTTATAAGTTATCCCTGTGAATTACAAATGCCTTGATATCGTTATTAATGGTGCTTGAAAAAGCGTTTGTGCGGAAATATATGTTTATTCTCGAGTCAGTTGTATAACGTTTCAATATTCAAATTCATAGCATTTGTTTATCTGCAATTAAAACGACCAATGTATTAATTTTGAAACTGAATGGTGAAAAGTATTTCTGAAAATTGCTAGAAATATGGTGAGATTGAGTGGCTGATCATCTACCTACCGTCATAATAAGATGATGAATCCAACCTGTATTCACTGATAATAGATATAATAAACATAAAATATTTACGTTTTCCGGGATCGAGATACGCTTGTCACTAGACTCTGGCACCGCCCCTGATTGGTTTTCCTGCAAAGCCCCCTGAAGTATGAAAAATATTAAGAATTACATGCTGGGTCTTTCAAGATAGGATAATAAAACATTTTGACATATCTATATTCTCTATTCTTAAAATTAGCATTTCTGCAAACATAATCAAAACGTTTCAATTCTGAGTTTGTTAAGTGCTTTATTGCTTTAAAACAAGTTAGAATATCTCACGCTTATTCATAAAATGTGTCCACAGCGACGGCGGAGTTGTTAGCGCAGTGGTGCAACTGTTTTCTGTGAAATACACATGTCTCGATGATCACGTTTACACCCTTTTATTGAAACTGAACATTAAAACGAACGCATTATGGGACTACAAACTCATATTAAATGTTGACTACAGTGTTCCGCCTTTGTATGTTCCTATGAACAAGGACCTTGTGATAAATTATTACCCTGGACTGTTACCGGGAACTAATACAATTTATCCATTCTTCTAAACGTTCGACACATATGAAGAATGCGTACTAGTTCTATAAATGTGTATACAGTTAACAATTGTGTGATTTCGTGTGTGGAGTCATATATGAAAAAACGTAAACTTAGCACATCACTCAAAGTAAAACCGATGGCTTGACATCCATATTAATTTAAATACAACTGTCCTGATTAGGGATTTACATGAACATTTTTATTTTTAATCATTAAAAGTGTCCATAATGATGGTTCGGTTAGAGCTGGCGACACAAATCATTTATCTTAATTACGAAGATGATTTGTATACGTTACATATTAATGCCTATCAGTTTGTACTACTGCTTTGTATATCAGTGTGTTATACCAGGTGCCGAACAGTTTGCATCGTTGCTTCGTACACTTCCCTCAACATTTTATAAAAAAACTTTTTTCTAGGAAACCCTTTAACCAGACATAAAAGTCATACTACATGTGACTAGGTAGTACAGAAATTATGAATTCATTTTATCCGTATAGCGACTGTATTAAAAAAATTCAAACGGCTTGAATTCAGGACGGATGCCGAAGTACCTAGTGTATAAACCGGATACAATCGGTTAGAATCTCAGACCATATTTTACCAACTTTGATGCGAAAGCTACTAGGTCATAAAACCTTTAGACACCATTCTAAGCAGCCGACAATCACAACGCATGATAAGTGTGAAGTGCCTCACAATTGATGCTGATACATATATATATATATATATATATATTAGAAACTAACTTAATTACTTACCTGACATATTGTCCTCGGAGGCAAGGCTTGCTTCCATGGGAGAGTCTTTATTCCATAATCATATCTCAGTTCCTCTCCTTTCTGGATTCGCCTATCGATTTATACATCAATAAATGAGCAAATTATAGTTCACTTTTGCACAAGTAAAAACTTTAAATTTCACTTATCTTTTTTAATCTTCATAACATGTAAAGCTTACGTAAAATAGCACGTCAACGAAATGTTTAAAAAATGGTTTTCATGTCTAATAGTTTTTAAATGCTTTCAATGGCACATACTTTTAGAAGTTCATGAGGTATTTACGGTAATGTTGCAAGCTTAACGTACATAAGGTCAAACAGTGAATATGGTTATGGAACTGTGATTGTCTTAGCGTGATTGATAGTAATGTTTGAAAAAATACCTTGTACTGAAAAGACACAGATGGGGCCCGGTCTCATCTTCAATAACTTTCATCACACAATTACGCTGTGTGCATTTGTCTGCATGGTTCACTAGACGACCTAATGCGGAAGTCTCCTCTGTCGCGTCTATGCTATAATGACACAAACATTCAAAACAAGGTTATTGCATGCATTTTATATAAAGGTAGCATGGCTATATAATTCAAGTTAAATTGTCTTTAATGGTCTGATATTACATTTTTGCTTTCGGAAAAAAAATCGTCGTACCAGTAATTCAACCCTTTATGCTTGAAATGGAAAATGTAGTTAGTGTCCTCTACTTGAATTGGATGAATCCCTTTGGTCACAGCTCCCTTGTATTCAAGGATGAAATCGCCTTGCTCAACGTCTTCTAAGGAGTGCACACCTTTGCCTGAAATAATAAATATTGCTTTTAAATCCTGAAGAAAACCTGTGAGTACTGTTAATGTTTCGGTGTTTTATTGTTGTCTTCTCAGGTTTATCAGATACCTCGTTCGCTGATCACGTATTCTATATATTTACATTTTTTCGGTGGAAGTGAAACAAAACTGTAGTTGGATAAGAGCATGCCTTTCAAATTTTATTAACTATTTTAAAAATCAAATGGGATAAAACTTAATTAAGAGAAACATAATAAACAAAATTACCTATGAAGTTGTTGATGAATTTCCCTTCAAATATAGCTCTGTCTTGTCCGGACTTTATGTATATTTTAGCCATTTCTACCGGCTTCAACCGCTTTTTTCTCATCCGTGGAAGCTAACAAATTAAAACGATACATATTTAAAGTAAATTTATAAGAATAATTGCTTAATTGAATAAATAATATGATCTTTAATATTTTTATGAGGATATATCCGATATTATACCGCAGTGACAGCGTACACGTGATCTCCTACGGCTATAGAGTTATTTTACCCATTATTTGATGGCTCATATATTATCCAGAAAATACGCATTGGAATAGATATTGTACCGAGATACACTTATTATTTACAAAAATCGTGCAACAGTTTGTAAACAGAATATAAGAAACTCTGTTTTTTGACATATTAAAAAAGGTCAAGGGTCAGGTACTTTCAAACAAAGACATCTTTTTTTTGCTTTGCATAATTGAGTTTTTTTTTGCAATTTAGGCCTGTTTTTGGTATATACTATATATATATAATAGTTTTGTATTTTAATGTATAAAACTATACAAAAGTATATATTATATAAAATATATCACCAACAAGAAATATAAAACAATGCCATATTGCATTTATAATATTGAAGATAAACCAAATAAGTTGCATTTTGCCATCATGCAAAATATTCTTTCGTATCATTATTATCTATATTACTAAAAATAGCAAGTAATTCATTGATAAAAACTGACATACCTCATTTTGTTCCGAATATTCTGATGAGCAATAAACTATTTGCTTTCCGGCCATAGAAATGACGTCATTGTTGTCTAAATGATATACTTCTTTCAAAACCTTTCCGTTGACCTTAGTTGAGAACTCTTTTGAAGCAATCACCCGTATAAAAGCCTGTAAATCGATACACATAATGGTAGTTTACATTACAGTTCCATCTCATACAATGTGATTACCTAGCAGTACAAATTTCTCAATTAACCATCTCTTTGATTTTTTTGTAATAATTGTATAGAACTTAACACATATTTTATTGCACAATGAGATATTTACTCGATAGTGGAGAACAAAACTTAGATCTGCATGTATGCATCTGTCGTTATGATAAATTCGATGTATGATATCGGTGCTGTTTGTCCACGAAATTTACAAACAATTACAATGATTGAAGCAGTTTGGTATTAAAAACGGATAAAAAACGTACAAAAAACAGAAGTAGCTATATGAAATTTAACGTTTAATCTAAAATGTTTCAAAAACAAACTAAGAAAGTATTCATATGTGTAGAAAAAAGGTAATGTTTTCAATTAATTAATTCAGCAAACCTTATGATACTAAATTTAATTTTTGTTGACTAGTTTAGCGTGGGGCGGGGTGTAAAATAATGTATGGTCATGATAAAACGTTTCAGCATCATAATTCAATTACCCGTGTAATATTTACCTGATTCGAACTGTTTATCTCAATTTGGGCATGCCTCTCTGCTACATGCTTGTTGCGTATAATAATGTCACAGTTTCTTTCCCTGAAGTACAATAATATGATGTATATGTAAGTCATAATTACATGTTAATCATTATGACTTAAATATTCAGTTATACCAGGTAAACTGCACCATGTTATCCTGTGATTTAATACGAGTGGTATGTACCATGTACATTGTAATGCGAACATTTGAAAAGAAATCAATTATGTGGTCAAAGTATTAACAGTGTTTATATTACTCATATCAGTAGGATGAAATACTAACCTTCCTATCAAACAAATAGGAACATCCAAAGGAAAAATATGTTCAGCTCCATCTACCGATTTTATGGACAGAACTCCAAATTTACCAGTTGATTTCTACGAAAAGAATAAATGAATCCAAGTTAAATCAAATAACACTTACTTAAATGTTGATGGCAAGTTCTCAACCCGTACTATTTGAGATCAATATATTAAAATTTTAACCGATATTCATATACTAAAATCTTCATTATTAAACGAAAATGTCAATGATTTATATTATGGCATATGTTCTATAACGCACTAGTAACTTATGCAATAATTACTTATTTATGTGTTTAAATGTTTAATTATTCTTAAAATATCATGTTAACATTCAAGGAAGGTCCCTAAAACATTATTAATTCACTAGCCCATCTAACCATTTATAAAACCTTTGAAACGATTACCTATAGCAAAAATTGACAAAATACCATGATATAACCTGTTCATTTTGCTGAGTCGTGTATATTTTTATTTCTGCCGTAAATAAACATATTTCTACATTATAAGTGTGTATCAAACATTTTATGCACTTTTCACAAAAACTACGACAAATATTTCCTGTTTTCGGAGCAGCCCTCTTAAATATAATTCTATTTTAAATGACTTGTACCTTGATATCATTTGACTGGCCATTTGCATCCTCTTCACGCTTCAGCTTTTCCATTGCGAACGAGTTGCTGAAATAGCAATTATGAAATAAAAGCTGTATGAAGGGTATGTGGAGATTGCATGATTTTATATATCCCAAGAAATTAAGACCTGGTTTTTCTCTTCTTGGAGTTGAAACTGTACCATTGTACATTGTCCATTTATACAATCTATTCCCATCCATGTACATTGATATCCGAGCATATAACTAACGGATAAGACAAGTGAATAATAATTGTTTAATGAGCAAAACATATAATCGGAAGCTTAACGTGCTACTTATTGCAATTTAAACTCAATGCATGAATTTGGTGCGCAAGTCAGACACTTAATTCCATGCGATGTCTCCTAATTTTGAAATATAATATTACGTTTAAAAAAGTCATTGTAATTTTGTTCATAATACACATCAAGCGAACCATACAAGTATTTTTTCAAATATTAAACCTTACATCGCCGAATGTAAAATTGTCGGTTTTACATGGTTTTGGATTTTACCGAAATAAATAACAGAAATAATCAAATAAACTTTGACTTTCCCAAAATATATCATACTCAAAATACTCTTTTTGCAACCAAGTGAAGTCCCTGATCAGACACCGCCCTTCGAATGCGGTGTCTGATCTTGGGATTTATCGTTTTGCAATGTCGGTTTAAGTCACCTATTGCGATGAAAGGGTTAAATTGCCGTTTAATTAACGGTTTACATACAGTCTGAATAATCATGAAAAAAGCGTGCTTTCTAATTTCATGCAGGAATACATTGCAAAAACATTATTTTCTAATTGGAATCCATTCATGAGAAAGGCAGGTTGAACATTTCTAAAATACTTTTGACCGTAACGGGATTAACATTCATTATATTGAAAAGTATATAGTACCTTCAGTTAGAAAATCTCTTTTCTGTCGCTCTTTTTTCCCTTTTCCTTCACACTGTGGAACAAAGCATAGGCACATTTAGATCCAAACTATTAAAGACACAGAGTGTTTTACTCATAGGAACGAATCTCGGTTAGTAACAGAATAGTGTATTACTAAATTTGGCCAAGAGTGTTTGGTATTGATCAAAGTCAAGACAGTGTAGAACCAGCTTAAATTGGTCACACTATGATCCAGATCAAGACAGTTACTAAAAGTCTGAGTACATATCAAGTCAATTACTTTTTAAAGACAGTATAGACCATATACAGACAGTTTGCTAGTAGTGTAGTGTTAAATCAAGTCGTTTACAATTTTAAGATCCAGCTCCAATAACAGTAATACATGTACTAATAGAGTAAATCTAAATCAAGTCAATTACATTTTTGAATAATAAGATCAAGACAGTACCTTATACTTTAGACCTTAATCAAATCAGTAGTAATTTCAAGGATTTCCTACAGTGAATATAAATAGACCAAGTCCGTTATAATAGGAAATGGCCTCGATCAACATTATAATTACAGTCTCGGAGAGGGTTTGTACTTTACGGGTGTTTTCTAGTTTTGCGAAACTGTTTTATTGTTATAAATTACGTAAGTGTATCTTTTTGATAAATTGAAAATATATAATTGTATTACATTAAAAAAAATTGTAGTTGCTCCAACCTTATTCTTATTCTACGAATTTCCTTTTTGTCCTAGTTTTAACCTTTATCCTGCAAATTGTCACAACAAATATAAAATACACATGTGATCAACATCCAAGATTTTTTACACAAGTTCCCTTAAATTGAGCGAATCAGGTAATGACTAGCTTGGAGGCGTGATAATGTCAATTTTGCACATTTAGTATTGGAGCAATTCGGAAAACCTTCTGACAGATGGTAATGTGGTCTCTACCGTCTTAATAGATACTTTGCTTACGTAACACCCGTAGATAACGAGATACATGATGCCAACGGCATCGTGCTATACTATTTCAATTTCTGTCAGTCACGCCAATTGTACTTGGACTTGAGAAATCTGGTATGGGCAGTGATTAATTGTGCATGGAAGTGGTAGCATATTACTGACACTAGCGTCAAATTATCTGCCAAAAAATAATCGAGCACTTAATTATCAATAAATGGTTTTTAAACTTCAGTAACAAATATGTGCGGCAACTCATACGGACATTCAGGGTAGTACAATTAATAAGAATTGCAGGATATGGGAACATTCACAGACTGGCTTGACACATTTATATTTTTTAGTAGTTCATTGAAACATCCCTCCGGTTGTTAAGTTAGCCCTTTCCCCACAGAGTCGCCCCTGTAACTGATGACTTTTGAAAACAGTGTAGGTAATGCTCATAACTAGCAACTGCTCTATTTCTTGCAATATTTTCAGTACAATTCAAAAATAGCATTTTTCTTTGGTCTAGATTTTCATATTTGTTACTCTTACATTTTTATCAGATTCTTTTCATGTGGGTTAGTCAAATATTGATTTTTGCGGAAAGGATTAAAACAATGCAGCATTATCAAACACATTATCTGGCATATGGTTTGGAATTATGAAATTGTATTTCTGGATCAGACACAGTGCTGCGTTCATAGCATACTTCAAATGAGATAGAAAAATATGTTTATCTTAAATTTTGGTTAAAAGATCCGAAATTGCCGTATCCGAGAGTTTTTTTCTATAACATCAGTTTTTTTTAATTTAGAATATCTATCTATTTCAGATGATACTTTCAAATAATCGGAAACAAAATTGAGCAGTCTACTCAATTGTATGTATGCGTGTTTAAAATTTTAACGGCGAATGGCACAGTTAAAATATTTTCGAAAACCAATATTTACTTGGTATTACGATGACAATTTAAAGACATTTCTGATTCATTGTTTGGGTTTTTTAAAACGACATTTTGGTTCTATTGATTACTATGACGTCGCAAACGCGCGGTTTTATAACCGGTTTGCATCAGCTAAAAAATAAGAAAATGCATGTAGCTTAGCTAATTTCATCGTTATACTAATATATTATACAGCAATGTGAAGCTTACAATTACAATTGTTGGAATACGCTAGTATTTCAAATTTGTCGTTAAACCATCATGGCCTGAACGGGGCATAGAAAGCCTTTTCCGATTGAATTTATCCGTTTTAATTAAAGAAAAACTAACCGCGAATAAAGATCATGATTGTGAAAATAATATATATATTACCAAATGCATTGAATTTCAAAATAGTTGATGTGTTGTTCATATTGTATGTCATTTTAGTAGGCATATATTTTCTAAAAGTTCTAAATGTTCCACAGTTGTTAACTCCATAAATCATTATTTTGCTAGTTAATTACATGACATTTCATTTTGCTAGAGGTTTGAATAAAAAGTGAAACGTCCACTGGGCTTGCAGATGCATTGAGAGATGGGTATGATAGCTATTAAAACGACTCTAATAGATTATTTAATATGGGCGTAATGCTATGTGTTATCATTTAACGCGTTAGACACTGATCCTTCACAAACGGGTACAGATAACAGGGCTAAAATTAAAACTTATCAGATTATGAGAATCACAATCGCGAAAATAAAAGTCATATCTGCACGGCAAAAGTCGTCTCCGCGGATACGGGCTATGTAAAATTCGTATGAAATTAAAACTGATCACGGCTATCAAATTATCAAGATATATTCTGTGGCAATTATATTAGTTCATATTGTATAGAAATTGTGAGAAAATTATAACTATAAAGACTTTGATCGAGAAATTAAAGTCATATCCGCACGGCGCAAGTCATATCCGCTGTTTAGTCATAACATACACAAACAGTTTGGGGCTTGATCAGACGCCGAATCATTTGCTCCAAACTATTTGACACTACTTGAAACGGTAAAGATCAGCACTTTTCCCACTGTAAAAGGTCACGCAAAATTGTATCTGAGTTAACTGTGTATCGCTATTCGCCAACTAATTTAATTTCTATAGTTTAATGTGTTGAAGAAAATGTTGAAAGCGTAAAGTAAAACATTTAAAGCTAGAAATATGTTTTTTCGAAACACTTATCTCGCCTGCGGAATAGAGCCATATCCCGCCTTTTACGACTGCATTGTGGGGCAGCTTTGGTCTGAATTAACGCGGACAAATTCGGCGTCTGATCCCGATCCAAGCTGTTCGACTTTCAGATATATGTACTAGTTTCATTTGACTTGACATTTGAGTCTGAGAATACGTTGGTGAATGCAAAGTCTCATAGAAAGTTCTTAATTCGGAATTGAGAGAGGTGAGATATATTATTAAAGAAATAATAACAGGAGGGGGTTTTGTGGCTTTTTAAAAAGAAAATACATCAACGACAAAACACCAAAACAGGTAGGTTAGTAGAAGCTTTACAACACATCTAAGAAGCAATAAACTACAAAATAGTGAGGCGTAACAATGCTTAACATTATGAAAAATGTTGACCGAGTAAATACATTTCGTTGCTGTAACCTGATATTTGTGAGAATAAAATCGTTCGTTGAAATCGGGTACAATGACCGCCAACTCTAATTGAAGTATACAATGTTTGACACTCATAAAAAACTTAAAAAACCTAATCATGACTGGGATGTTAACTGCAGAGCGTTTGGATCCATCATGATACGCCGATTTAGATATGATCCGGATCCAGGTAGATATACAATAGGTTTTCAGGTAAATTACATGTAAGTCATTTATTATTTAAAGAAAAAAATGCAGACGACGATTTGCATCTTTCGGCGCCAAATTCCTTGTTTTATGGAGTAAACATAACAACGGACGCTTATCAATTTATTATTTTTTCTGTAAACAGTGATGTCCACGATCAGCTTACGAAAACATTAAAACCGTGGTTTACGGTTCACATCCGGTTTTGTTAAGGTTAATATATATTGCCTGCGATCCGGTTCAAACTCTTCGAAACCACGTGATGGTTACATTATGGTGCGATTCGACCATCGCATCATATCATCTATATACGCAAAAGAATAACGTAATCAAACGATGGATCTGAATCAGAAATGTCATAAAATGTTTTCAAATTATCGACTATCTAGGCTATTACATTATCAGGTCAACACGTAATCTCTACATGGTGATAATTCATTCATACGTTAAGTTAAGTGATCGACTTGATATGCGATAAACAAACGTTTGCTTCATTTATTTACAAAATTATTCAGTAATGAGTGTTTGATTAAAAGTATGTAACATATCGGTGTTAAGTGAATTTCACAAAAAAATAGAAATACGTCAAATAGTCTAAATCAGGCAAAGGCCTTAACTACTGAACAAAGGTAGACGAAGACACGCTGGACGTTCCTTAATCGACTTTTGATCTGGTTCTACACAGTTTTTCATCCACCAACTCACAGAGTATTGTGTCTGCATCAACTGCAGTGAAGACCCTTATTAGAACAGTCTGAATCTGTATTAGATTTTAATACTGAAATGACCTTACCATATAATAAGCACATAACGTCTAAAAGTATACAGTACATAGCAAAGAGGTGATCATTCCTATTATTTTGGCCGAGCCCCATTAGCTCAGTCGGTAGCGACGAGGGCTGTCAATCCAGGGGTCGTGAGTTCGAATCCCGGCTCGG
>JAUELF010252974.1:0-11775 GCA_031471495.1 Clinocardium nuttallii
CAAAATATATGGCAGACGACTTTGAACATATTTTGTCAAAAAAAAATATTCTCTATAATTGAATGGATAACCTATGAATAAAAGTGGAAAACATTGTGGCAAAAGGAGAAATTGCATGTTTTCAAAAAGCCATCTGCTGCAGAGGCATCAGAAAGCGTCTATAGGAGGGAAAGGGTTATACAACTGAAAAACTGTTGCTTTTAACTCCAATCGATCAATCAAACCATATATTTTGGACATTGAACAAAGATTCAGATTAGCTGGGCATCCAACTACACTGTAATCGAGATCTTTCCTCATGCAAACTTCTGAAGAGATAATTTTAACCCTTATCCACTTGCAAAAGAATCTGCAGCAGATGACTTTGAAAAACATTTTGCAAAAAGAGAAATTTCTCATAAGGTGATCATAAGTCAAGTGATAAATTGACCCTTTCCCACCTGCAGACGCAATTTGTTGCAATAGCAGCAGACAACTTTTGAAAACATTTTGGCGAAAGGTGAAATTGCTCATGATGTCGCTATGTTTGCAAAGTTGTCTGCTGCAGATTTGTCTTATGTGGGAAAGTGTAAAGTGAAAATTTGGTCTTAAGTAAAATATGTGTGTCTGAAATAGTAATTTGTCGAGGAGGAAAAGGATGAAGAGTACATTTGGGGCTCAGACTGACCGGCTGTGTTTATGTCAGCTTTTATTTGAATATGCCGTTGTTGTTAAGAAAGGCAGAGACACATGCTACAATATGTCTGCTGGTCACTCTTTATTATAGTTGTATATGGACTCAGTGATGATTGAATGAATATTGTACATAGTTACTTACTATATACATTTGTATATATACATTGATTTATCAGTGTGGAAAAATATGCTTGCAAAAATTAGGTTTAAGTTCCCACTTTGCTAACTTCTTTTACCGCAGTAATCTCAACTCGATTCAATTAAATGTATATAGAGATTTCCCAAGATGTTTTCAAAGTTGATTGCTGCATTTTGTCATTTTTTGGGAAAGGGTTAACCTGATATGATATATATATAGAGCTGTCTGCTGTTAACATATTTAATGAAGAAAATGTAAACATCTAGGAAACTGACCTTAAAGTTTTGATAAAGAGTATTGAAAACATTGTGTGAAAAGGAAAACAAAATTTCAGCTAGTAAATCTCCGTTCTCCCACAAAGTTTTTATATGTCATTCGCTGCACAGATATTTCAGAAGTGATCTATCTTAGTCAGGAAAAGGGTTGATTGATTGATTATCGACATAATTAAACTTATATCACTGCATCCAGTTCACATGATAAATTTCTCACACCCATAATTATCACAGCATTCTTCCTAGGTAACAGAAGACCTTCCCTCACAGACTATTTAGGCCATTTGTGGAAACCCAATGGCCCTGGTCCCAACGGCAGGGAAAGAGACTTGCTATTTTGCCTTTAATGTTCTAGCTCTCATGGGGCCAGGGGTTACTAAATGAAAGTGGAGGGTACTGGGGGTGGGGGGTAGATTTTAGAGACATTGTTATAAATTTTCTTATTACTCCCATTATAAGGCTCATTCAGGTCAATGATAGGGACAGAATTATATGTCTGAAGTCATTGAATTGGTGGACAAGTGTATCAGATTACTTGTCATAACAATCCCTTCTCTTATGTAACATAATGTTGTTACCTGTTCACGACTGTACAGAAGGGGGTTCCATTTTAGATGATGGGATTTAGCTCTTGCCCACATGGTTAGCGTCGGGTATTTGAAACCAGTTGTTCCAAGTTTGATCCCCAGTCACAGCACAATGGTCATGGTAGAGTGCCCTTGGGCAACACATTAATTAGCCTAGTACTGGTTTGTTAACCAAGGGATCATGAATAAGTGAACTGTTGCTGTGATATAACTGAAATAATGTTGAAAGTGGCTTAAAACCCCGATAAACAAACTCTTACCCACACACAACAAATCTGCTGCATACAAATTTGAAAATATCTTTGCAAAAATACATGTTTTATTTTTTCCTTGGATGAATTTGAACATTTCATGCTAAAAATAGCATAACAATAAGCAGGTTAACTGTTACATTGAATAGTTAACACTTTCCAACATACAGGACACTTGTTGACACTTACTGCAGACGACTTTTGATAACATTGTGGCAAAAGGAAAAGTGGCCACAATGTTTTCAACACTTTCAATTATAACACTTTCATTAGCAGATATTTCCTTTATTGTTGCGTAGATGGTTTCAAACTCTACTACTGCAGATTTGTCGTTAGTTCGAAAGGGTTAAATGCTTATCGGTGAATGGGTCTTAATAACCAAAATTCGGTCAGATTAAATGGCTCCAAGTGCCCATATGAAGGATTGTTGATATTGCCCATTGAAGTGGAATTTTACAATGTTTACTGAGTAAACTACCTTTTCTGTTGACCTTAAACCTTCTCACTAGTGTAGTAATCCTTACAGTATTTATACCCTTTTCCATACTCACTAGTGTAGTAATCTTTACACTATTTTTACCCTTTCCCATATACAGATAATTTCTGGAGCCTCTGTAATAGAAGACTTGAAAACATGCCCCTGCGTAGTGATCACTTACAGTTCATGAATTATTCATGAAAACTTCATGAATGGTTTACATCCACAATCATGAAAAATTCTTGAAACAAATCCTTGATCAGTTTAAAAAAGAAAGAAAGAAGAGTTTGTGAACAGTTCTTGAAAGGTTCATGATCAGTTGCCCATGATATATTCATGAACAGTTCAAGAACAACAATGTAAGTGCCAGTTCTTGAACCATCATGAACTATTTATGAACCATTTTCCCTCTATTGTTTCAATGTCTCGTTTGTGCTTCAAGGCATTTCGAGGACTTTCATGAACACAAATTCTTAAAAAAGTTTGTGAACTGAAAATGATGCCTTAAATTATTCATGAACAGTTCTTTAACATCATTGAAATGATCTGTTACAGTTCATGAATTATTCATAAGCAATTTACATCCACAATTCATGACAAATTGTTGAAAATCTTTGAAGTACAAATGATCAGTTTCTTAAAAAATTAGTTCATGAAAATCATTCAAGCCTTGGTGAGATATGGAGGGAAAACTATTTCCGACAGACAAAGACAAGGTATCCCTAAATGTGGGGTGAGAATAATCAGAGTTATTTACTTAATACAGTTTCATGTACAATTTACTTTTACAAATATTTTGCCAAAATGCCAGAGAAAGTTGCTCGAATAACATGGTTCATTGTGGTACTGTAGTAAAGGTTACTTTTAAGACCAACAGCTCTTTTACAATCAAATAATCAAACAAAGAACAACACAAAAGAAAGATTTGGCTTTAAACAAAATTACATATCATTTAAAAATATATATTATCGTTAACTGTCTTGAAAAAGAAGACTTATTATTGAACAATAACATTTATTGTAAATCACAACTTTTAAAAGATGTGCTACACACTCACTGTATGAAGACATGGCTTCTGAAGTTCCATACATGTGGTAATGTGATACTTTAATAAATCATATAGCACAATACAATTTGATAATGTACTAAACAATGTAACATTTAAGAGTTGTTCATAAGACATTACAAAGATCTTATCTGTGCTTTTGAACCACAACACATTTCTCCCACCAACAAACGTTCAGGAAGTAGTAAACATTACTTCTTTTTGAAGAGTGCCTTTGTTTTATGCTAGAGTTAACTCCCTTGGTATATTTTAAATTTAAATCCAGTTCCTGAGTGGTATTTTTGGTTATACCTGGAACGCAGATGAGACATTGATTAAATAGTCACAGTGGTATATTGAAACTAATGTGCAGGCTTGCAGTAATTATACTGCCAGACAGTTACTGTAAGTTATGTGATTAATGGTAAAATTTCTTGTTATAATCATTGTTATAATTTCCACATTTCCTACAAGATAAGATATGTGTAATATTATTGCCCTGGTTCAGTCTTTTAACCTGTTACCACAAACACACATTTCCAGCAGACAACTTTGAAAACTTCTAGATAAAAAGATGGAAAATCTCTAGAAATTGATTTATAACTATTTGGTTGTTGAATTCTACCTTTGTCATTAATTAAGCTTTCTAATAAGAATGTGCTGCAAAAGTGACAAAATATTCCTGCATGTAGGAAAGGATTAAAACTTAATGAAATAGTATGTTTCATAATAATTGATCATTAATCAAAAAGGTTGTTAAAATTGTTCAGTCTATTATACAGACAAAACTGCAGCAGACAACTTAGAAAATATCTACCGGTAGACCAATTCACTATGGATTTTCTTAAATGAAAGTATGTATAATTATTGAATTGAGTTGAAAAAACTGTGGCAAAGGGGGAAATAGCCCACCATGAGTAATTTCTCTGTTTGAGACAAAAACAATTAAAAGTTGTCTGCTTCAAATGTGTCAAAATTCATCTCTAAGTAGGTATTAATATTAAGATCTGCCAAAAAATGAATTAAAAAGTCTGAATGTTGTTTAAGGTCATCTGCGGCATACTGTCTTTTAGAGACTTAGTTTTTATTGATCTATCCCCTTCCTTATAGGCCTATAGTTCCATTGATTCTTCTAAATACAGACCTATGAAGAAAGGATGAACAATCTGGGTAAATAAAAGTACATGTATAATATTCAGACAAACACAAAGGGGTATTGTCAAGATGAACGCTTTCTTGTATGAAAGAAATTTGTCTCAGTGAGACAAATTCTTTTGAATACCCACATCATAGGGTTTGGTTGAGTCTTAAGAGAGTTATTGGTTGGAAGATAGCAGTTTACTCCTCCTTAACAAGACCTCTGATTATTTATATGTCTGCTTCAGGTACGTTTGAAGTAAAGTCTATCAGTCATTGTCCGTATTTATATTTGGCATATATTAAAGAAGTTCAGGTCCAACTTCCATATACAAAATGCACAAACAAGAAAATATATTTGAACTTTCAAAAAAACTTCAAAGCTTTTGGGACTAATTTGTTGAGCTATTTGCAAGGATATTTGCTGTAACTTTATTGGTCGTCCAGGAAAAATATATCTTTGTTGTTTATATTAAATAGATAGATCATCACTTGAATACTTTGAAATAATATGTATCATTCCAGGAAAATCCCAAAAGATTTCTTAACTCTTTCCTATATATACAAAAAAATTTCAGCTTAAAATTTGACTTTTCAAAATATCTAGGCAAATATATGGAAAATCTTTACAAACTATACATAGTTATTGAATAATAAAGGTTAATATTTTGTTCTTGGTGATATAAAACTTTACTGTATAATATAAGAACAGAATTATATACCCTCTTCTGTATACTGACCTAGTGACATTTAGAAGACACATTGAGTGATGTGAGTTGATTGTACCAAATAGAACTGTATTGACCCATTTCTATTTATTGACAGATTGACGTCAATACTGCTGAAATTGTGTTTTATGTATAGCCATTGGTTGTTACTTGGCACTGTTACGGGACATTAACAGAGATCTACGGAGGATTAAACCAGTCATAATATCCTTCAATAATAATATATATATATATATAGTCATAATACCCCCAGTATCGACGTGGGCTGTAAATCCAGCTGTTGTGAGTTTGAACCCCAGCTCTGCCAAAATTCTTTTTGATGTATGACAAAAGTTACTGTGACAAGCGTCATTCGTCTTTCACCAATGGGCTAACAGTTGTGTGGAGTACTGGTGTGAGAAAACCAGGAAACCTATGAGTAGGTGAACTGACCGCCGTGATTTGACTGAATTTCTTTTGAAAATGGTGTTAAGCCGGAGTCAATCAATCAATCAATATTTATCTTATTACCATATTAAACCCTATTAAGAGGGCACTAGGATAGGTTTGTGGTATGAGGGAAAAGGTTAAACAATTCCTTTTGAGTGCCTACCACATAGGGTTTACCCCTGCGAAACAGTCATGAACTGTTCTAGAACAATTCTTAAAAATTCTAGAATAGTTCTGAAACTCCGGTCTAGAACTGTTCTGAAACTCCGGTCTAGAACTGTTCTGAAACTGTTCTAGAACTAGTTTAGAAGAACGGTTCTGGAAGAAAACATTATGGCAAAAGGGAAATTGCTTGTTTTGAGCAATTTCTTCCTTTGTCACTTTGTTTTCGAAAAGCTGTCTGCTGCAGAGGCGTCAGAAAGCATCTATATGAGGAAAACGGTTAATTAACACTTCTCTATATTTGATAGATAGGAAACTTACATATAGAAGACAAATATATAATACTCTGTTTGTACTTTATTTTTTATGTGTGATGGAAAAGTCAAGTCTGGATTAATTGCTTTTCATTGATTGAAGCAGCTTAGATTAGGAGGTGAAAGTTGGACATATTTGCTAAATTAATCCATTCCAAAAGAAACCCTTTCTCTCCTAATACACTCTTTATCAGATCAAACTTTAAACTCAATTGCAACCGACGACTTTTGTAAACATTGATTGTGGATAAAGAGTAATAGCTTTAAAAGAGGAAATTCTCATTCCAGCATAATTAGATCTGTTTTCAGTTCTTGTTTTAGAATATATTTTCCAATTTCAAATGGCTTGTTCTTGCTTTAGAATGTTGTCAAAGCAGATTATTAAATATTACATTTTACAAATATATTTGCAATTTGTCCTTTCCCTACAATATTTTCAATTGAGTATCAAAACTTTCCAATTTTCCAGATATTACTATTGATTCCGCACATATTTTCAAAGCAGACGAGAACAAAAGTGTCACATCATCGTAACTGAACGATGGTTTTCATTGTATATTTTCAGGTTATGATTAATAGGTAAAACTGATGTAACAATGGCACATTTGGAGAAGATGTTTTCGGAGGGGCCTCCTGGCAGGCCCTATCACACACTAGACAGCCGGGTCACTTACAAAACTGAAACTGCCACTGCTGAGATGAAAGAAGTTAAAACTACCAAGAATGATTTTCATCCCATAACCACCGAAATCCATGTCACCGAACTTAGACCGATTAAACTGGACCCAATGCCCAAGCGTGGAACTTCCGAAAGTCAGTATAATGGCAGTCTTGACAAAAAGCAGCAAATGTGGGAAAGACGACTGCAGTCGGAGAGTGGTTTGACAGACAAGAAAGCTCAAACTTTGGATCGAAACTACACTTCAAGTTTTAATAACTCTTACAGCGAAAATAAGACTGAACAGAAGTCGAACATGATAAAAACGGTTACCAGTCGAGCTGGGTCCAATTCTAGTGCCTCCTCAGCAACATCTCCAACAAGAACAATGTCTCCCAATGAATTCAGAAGAAGAGGTAATCTTTTATTCCTTTCTCATATAGAAATAATCTACAACAAACAACTTTGAAACATCTTGTAAGATCTCGTAAAATGAAAGTATATATATATAATAATTCTTAAGAGTAACTATTTTGTAGCAAAATATGAAATTGCATATTATGACAAATATTTTTTAAAGTGGTTCCTGCAAATGGTTCAATGTGTCTACATGTCGAAAAGGGTTAGACATTAATTTAATACAATATCTTTGTAAATGAATAGGAAAATCTAGACATTTTTAATATTTTAAATATAGTTGTGATATAGAGCGGAAAATAAATTATAGGTGGGAAAAAGAAAACATTTTCTGATAAAGATGATTTTTGATTTCTTTTCAGCTCAGCCATTCATTCTGTCAGATGATTTAACATTTCATCTTACATCAATGGGTTAAATATATTATGTGGGAAGGTAGCCATTTGCATGGGAAGAATGTTGTGTGGAGCTCTGGTGCGAGAACGCCAGCCAACCTACATTGTGTGAACTTTAACCCCCCTGAAAACATGGTGGCAAAAAAAGTTATTGCTCAAATTTTGTCTCAAAGCTTTCAAGATGATTTCAAAGTTATCTGCTGCAGATTTGTTGTATGTGGGAAATGGTTAAAAGCAATTATGTAAATGATATATAATGTATATTAAATGTTGAAAGCTGTGTGAGATACCAGTCAAAGAAAGTATGTTAACAGATAAAGTATTATAATTAACAATGATCGACAAAGATGAATATCTTTCGCCTGCTTCTGTTTATAAATGAACAGGTTGAAATCTTAGCTTGTGTGTGATAGTATGTTTGAAAGTAATAAGTTATTTATGGTGTGTTTTCAGACGTAAGTCCAGACTTCAAAGTTCAGGAGAAAAAAGTAACAATGGTGGATGGTAAATGTCAATGTTGTCCTTACGGTTACCATGTAGATGTGGATTTCATGGAATATTGTGACAGCATGTCCAATCAGTCCTATCTAAAGCAACTCAAACGAATTCAGCGAGAAAAGCGTAAATTGCGCAAATCTATGGAAATTTACCTGCAAGATCAGCAACAGGAAGAAGAAATTGAATATACATTGAATCCAATTGAGACTCAGACCTATTATCAAGAAGCAACTACAAACAAGCTACTTGATGAAATTGATACATCTGTTGACCAAACATTAACATCAATTGAAACAATGATGTCACAAAAGTACACAGACACTGGAACTGCCACCATGTCTAAACCAGAGAGAAAATTCAATACATTCCCGAAGAAAGTTGGAAGGGAGGTGGCACAGGATCTTCAAACATACAACGAAACTTTTACAGCTACATTCAATTCAAAAGAGCTGGCTGACTCCAATAGTTCCTTGTCATCAATATCAACTGCTGCAAGTGAAAAGGGTAACCATGGATACTCAACAACAGAGACTACTACAACGAAAACAACCAGTGTAACATCACAGCACCTTGCTGAAATTATGGCAACAAACTTGCCTGTAGAGGATGGGGCAGCATCACATCAGTCCAACATGACAACAATAAGCAAACAATCTTTACAAGCCATCAGAGATGCAGTGGCTGTCAGCCTTCAGAGAATGAAAGATTTGGAAGAACAAGTCAAGGCTATTCCAGTTCTGCAAGTGCGAATCTCAGTTTTGAAAGAAGAAAAGAGACTTTTGGGACTCCAGATGGAAGCCAAAAGGCATCTGAATCTTGTAAGCAGGGGAGTTGGAGATGATACCATATTTGCCTCTCCCCCACTTTCGCCAAGGTCACCCCCTGTTATAGCCCCAAAGCCCAAGGTCAAAATGGCTGCTGTTGGAGACCACAGTGTTCTTGAACCCTACCTTCTGCAACCTGATCTTTCTTCAAGTTATACAATTAGAGATAATAGTACACATGTTTTTGAAAGACAGACTATTGTAATAGACAGGGCACAGAAACAGAATGCCATGTACACACCAGAAAGACCACGACCTTTAACAAGAAGTATTGGTGTAGGGGATGGTAATATTATTGATGATACTTTACATATTCATGAAAAAGAATTAAGGACTGTCATCATAGGTCAAGGTACTCATGTTGGTAAAAGGAATGTTGGAATTGAATGTAAAGTTGCAACTCGTGATATTGGAATATCTTATAACTTTGATGTCATTGAAAAACCTGCAACAAGGACTGTGGGCGTCAGTACTGATACCACAGCCTTAGTGACAAATGTTACCTTTAAGAGTGAAGAGTTTACATCTGCTCTTAGAACTGCTCTCAGTAAAAGTGTTCGAAGTGTTGCAATACAAGTGGATTCTCAGAAACAATTTGTTAATGTTGGTGTACAACACATGTCATCTGCATGGAATAGTAGAACCATAGGTGTAGGAGACTGCAGTGTGGATGTTGAAGTGAGGAACCGTGTTGGTCGTCGTTCTATTGGCATTGAGGCCTTACCTGATAGAATGAATCATGCAGTAAATACAGACTATGGATGGAGGCTAGATGCAGCTACAAATACAGTTGACCAATTCAAAGATTCATCCTCAACCCAGACAGATCAAGCAAGGACATATGCTGCAGCAACCATGACAGATAGAAGAAACTCATTCACCACCTCTTGCCAAACAGACATCCAAGTGTTTAGAGCTACAGATCAGGTGAAAAACAATGGAACCAATACTGAAAGGATATTAACATATAGTACAGGCATGAACACTACACTGAGACCCTCAGTTGATAGAGGTATAAATACAAGCAGCCAGAAGCTTACTCGAAGTGCTAGTGTGAATACAACAGGTCCAGATGTGAGAAATATTGGTGTTAGTGAAGATAGGGTGGACTCTTTTGTGTGTGATTTAGATGATAAAAATTCAGAGGAAGAATATCACATGGAGGAGGAAGCTGTTGAAACCAAGACAGTGTATTATACAACAACAGAAGATAAAGAAGTTTCCAAGCAAGACAAAGGTTATGAGATTAATAGAGAGTTTACAACAGATAGCTTTTCAGAGCAGTCTAGTCAACAGCAGGAAGTCACAGAAGAGTCAGATGAATCTATGGAACAGAATGAAGAAAGTCTCGAAGAGAGAACATGGAGAACTAGTGGTGATGGCCAGTTTACCGTTACCACAGTGACCACAAGAAAAGTGTTTGGTGGCGATGCAGATGGAAGTTGTGTTACAGAGACAAAGACCATCAGTGGCGGTGCTGAAATTTTGGGTTCTGATGCCGAGAGGATTCAGAAAGAAGTTGCTAGAGGTAGACGAAGTTCAATAGGCTCCTTTAATGATAATATGACAGAATCATACACAACATCCTACGAAGGTGCCACTACCTACGAAGGTGCCACTGCCTACGAAGGTGCCACTGCACTAGAAAGAGTTCTTGGTAATAGTAGTAGAGCAGTGCCTGATATGCTTGGGATATCAAGTGACAGTGGTATGTCCTCATCACAGATGTCCTCATCATCTGAACACAGTACAACTTATTCAACTGGATCTGGTTCCCCGCATGTCAGCTACCAGGAGTTCTCATATTCTTCAGGGGACACATCTCCTCAATCCCTCGGCATTAAATCCGACAGTGGGTTTGCTACAGGGAGTTCAGGATCCTCTACTTCTTCTTCTACATCGTCCTTTGTTTTAAAGTCATCAAGTTCTCGATTAACGGATAATGAGAGTCCACTTGATACACTTGGTACCCTGAAATCAATTATGAAGAAGAGTACATCAGATCCTGGTGGGAACCAGAAGAGAGGAATCACCTTTGCTGAAACAGTAGTTGGCGGGTAAGTTTTCAAATAAATATTGCAATGTAAAACAATTGGTACTTTATCTTGTGAAAAGATTTAGTAATGATGTTTTACATCATAGAAAAGATATACATCTTATGAAATATGTTTTATTCATCTTAGTATTTCTTTTTTATTTCGTCTATATTCTAAACATATTGTTGAAACCTTGCTGTGTTTAAGAAAAGATTGAAGACGTATCTTTTTAACAAGGAAAAACATGTGAATGAACCTTTCTATTATCTAAAATGCATTAAGCTGTTATCTACATTGTAACATGCTATATTCAGGTATTTAGGTAGAAAACCAGAAACGGCAGGAATTAAGGTTCATTCACTGTGGTGTATAAAATTCAAGCTTTGAAGCTTGAAATATCTAACAAATTAAAGTTTTTGGAAATCATGTCTCTCAGAAAATAGTCAATGTATTAAAGACTTAGATCTATCAGAATAAGATGTTAGTAAGTAATTTCTCCTTTTGTCATACTGTTCTCTTCTCTATTCAGTTAAGATACTGTCAGTCTGTCACTTTTAGAGATATTAACCATAGAATGGCTTGGAGAAAAAGAGAAATGTTGTGAAAAATGCAACTTTATCTCAATTTTTCCTTTAACAAATATAATATAAACTTTTTAGCTCACCTGAGCTTTGCTCAAGGTGAGTTATTGTGATCGCCTTTTGTCCGGCGTCCGTCGTGCGTCGTG
>JAUELF010252985.1:0-11773 GCA_031471495.1 Clinocardium nuttallii
GATAGGCTAATCTCTTTCAGTTATATTCCTAACATTTGCTTTAGTATATTTATTTAAAGGTATTTACATCATTTATATAGTTTATGTATATATATATTAAGTACAAATGCTATTGAGTCATACTTATATCCATCATCATCTCATCTTTCTTCTTTTTACCACACATTATCCAAAGTCGTACTTGTCATTATGATCACTAAATTAACTACTAATACAATATATGTCCAAGGGTATTATGACTATTTATTCATCATCATTATCCGGGGCATCCGCACTGTCATCATAACTGAACAGTTCCACAGCAGCTTCTTCATCACCACGGGGTGCTCAGAGTTTGAGTTGTTTCGGAAGAGACGCTGAAACGGATAGGTCAAGAGATAGGTTGACATGTTTATAGGGTTGTTTTGCAGGCCACAATATCTTAACAGAGACTATGTACAGTGTGGACGATATACATTATGTTCCTCAGGCTACCTGGCCTCTGTTGATCTATGA
Source organism: Clinocardium nuttallii (assembly GCA_031471495.1). Lineage (NCBI taxonomy): Eukaryota > Metazoa > Mollusca > Bivalvia > Cardiida > Cardiidae > Clinocardium > Clinocardium nuttallii. The sequence continues at coordinate 496 of JAUELF010252985.1, forward strand.
CGAAGTATCAACTATATGGTCTCAGCTCAAACTGCCTTTAGTATGTGGTTTCAACTGTCTGTAACGGTGTTGAACCTATCTGTTTAGCGTATGGGAATCTGGAACGGTGTACAACCTAACTGTCCAGCGTATATGTAAAACGATAGCGCTCCTCTATTTGAGATCAATGTACTCTGTTTCCCTTTTCTCTGCACACTCTCTTATGAACCAACCTAAACTATCTCGGACGAACCCCATATTTGTCAATACGTATGTGTTTCCTCTGTGTCCTAAACGGGTGCAATCGGGTGATGAGATCAACAGCTACAAGATGAAAGGGACTTTAAGGGGTATTTCTTCAAATGGCACTTAAGTAACAAAAAACAAAAGCTTGTCACCATCGCCTATGACCCCTGGTCAATAGAAACTGCTTGTAATTCTGTCAGTGGTTTTCTTTGAAGACCGATGCCCTCCACCGATGGATTCATGCTGTAGTTCCATAAATATACACCTATGTTGTTTTGGAACAACACTATGTTTCATTGTTGTAGTGATTAACCCTGTTTTTGCTCAAACACCCTATACAGTAAATCCCTTCTAACTATATAGGTGTATTTATTTCCGTCCCTTGGTCGCAAAATCGTTGTTGTTCCAGAGTTTCGACAACAGATCATCTTCCTTCTGGGCCAGCTTGAGCTTATCAACATTGATTTCTGGACTATCTCGCAGTTTTGAAACGTTCAATGGCCGAAGAGGCTTCTCTTGCTTCTTGGTTTGGGCCCTAGATAAAAACAACTCCGACCAAACAGTATTGTACCATACTGGACTCCGTTGTAAGTCGCTTCCATGACTTATCCGAGCTATCTACAACACCGGGGATATGTCCAATCACCAGATGACTTTGGGGCCATAACAATACCTTTGGAGCCATAACTTCTATGTCACTCCTATTGTATGGTGTATCAATGAATACTCTTTCAGCTTATACGACCTTTTCCTCGCCATCAATATAGTGATTACCAAATACAAATATCTTCAGCTGATCATCTCGATCAAGATTTCTTTTAACTGCGGCCAGTTCGCAGCCAGTATCTCTCAAAACCTTCACCTGTTTATCAACTAAACACCATGTTCTATCCTAAGGTTCCGTCAACCTTCCATATTTTCTATTGTGCACAAACCTGACACAATCGGAAACGAATCACTATTGGTAAGCTTCAACTTTCCGTTGTTCTGTTAGAATGGCGGTCTTTTATAAGGCATGGTCGCACATGTAATGAAACTTCTTATCACCTCTTTTGGCTTTCGGCTTCAAGCGTCGATTGAGTTATTTTCCAGGGGACATTCCTTGCTAAGTGACTTTCGCTATTACACACGAAACAACATATTGTCTGTTCGTAAGTGTTTGAGTCGGTCTTAACCTTGTTTGTCCTAGGTGCGTGCATGCTGCTTCCACATGCCTCTACAAACCGCTCAGCTAGTGTCGTAACATCTTCCATTGATTTGAGCACCCTCTCTATCAAAAACAAGGGCCGAGGCCCGGTAGCTCAGTCGGTAGCGAAGCAGGCTGTCAGTTGTTGGGTTTGAGTTCGAATCCCGGCTCGGCCAACTTTCTTTCCGACGTTTGACAAAAGTCAATGCGACATGTGTCATATAAATAGCAATATGTAAAATTCCCCACGATGAACAATTAACTCCTTTTGCCACCTTGTTCTAAGCTATGTTCAAGGGTTAGTCGAAATGTTACACATGTCGTATGTTGAAGATGTGTGTATGTGAGAAAGGTTTTTAGGTGCTGTTTCGGTGTATGCATTAGTTTTTAAAAGCATTGTTTTAAATACTACTTCGCTAATTATCCAGATGGATTTGACACAATAGAACGAACTAGCCGTTACCGTCATCACTATTTAACTCCCCTGAATTAAGAAAATGAGCCACCTCGCGAGAAAACCAACATTAATGTCGACCCGGATCATCCTTAGCATGCCTCGCTGTCTTACCCGACTAGACACTTTTCGCCTGTTGTGGGTTTTCTGTTTCAGGAATCATTACACTATACCACTATCCCCCTGGGGCGGAATGTGCCGGCCCGGATCAGTCTGCGTGGATAGCACAGGCTGATATGTTCGATACATTACGCAGATGCCATAATGTTGGTTTTCTCGCGGGTCGGCTCATATAAACACATTTGTTTCTGTCGAAGCACTTCGTGTACCGTAGAATATTGTTCAATATCACAGAGAGCGTCCGAACGGAGAAGAAAGAACACATATTGTGTGTCAAATGAATGTATTTGTCTGTATTTAAAAGTCTTATATTTAGCAATTACACAATTATCATATACTAGGTTGCATTTGTTAGCTACTAATTGATGTAGAACTATAAGCCTTTCCCATTTAAAAGATTTATTCATGCAGGCGGATAAGGCTTTAAACTAGTAGTGTTATGAAACCACACAAAACCCGAAAGGTGTAAACAAATATAGGGTCATTTTAACAACATATCTGGAAATCGCTTTTCTTGCAGGGATGTGAACAGTGAAAGGTGTGTAATTTTATGGGGATAAAACAAGAAATTTTTCGTTTAAAGAAATGTCTACGTTTCATAAAATGATTCTACAAATCTGTCTCATTGGAAAGGTAGGAACAATACTTGACTGACGTTGTTCTTGTCCTCTATATTTCTAGATAAACTTACACGATACTAATACACTTTGACGGTTTTGTGTTGTATCGTTACAACCCAAATAATATCCTGGTATTCGTCACGTTAGGGTATGACTTGATACGGTACCTACCCAAATGTTGATACACTAATATCCGTATTAGGCCCCGCCCAGGCGTTTTAAATGTCTCGGTTTTTTTTTTAATTACAAACATAAAATGAGTCGTTCCACGAGAAAACAGAAAACAGGCTAACCCGGACAAACATCCTGTAGATGTTCTGTTTCCAGAATAATTACTCTATCTGCCTGAGACGGAATATGTCTAACCGGATTAGCCTGCGCAGGCTGATCTTGATCGATACATTCCGCAAAGTCTATATTGTTGGTTTTCTCGGAGAACGGCTCATATTGTTTTAGGTGGTTGAGAAGGAAATGAACCAATAACAACACATGCCATTGGTTTTGGGAAAAGTGCTTTAAACTTGTAATGGTGTTGACGGTAACCTGTTTTATTTACATGTCATTGTCAGAGGGAAATACGAAACAGAGCACTATGTCTAATCAATTAAGACAAGAGATCTAATGCATAAAGATTGCACAGTGAAGACAGAAATTACAATACAATTCAATACAATACAATATAGTTAACTGGATGATGAAGGCCTCTGACCCATAACATGAACAGTTGAACAATTTCAATGAACATCAAAATGGAATTAAATTGTGTTACGCTTGTTTAATAAATGATAGCTATATACATACCGTGTGTATATCGCTGTGTGGTTATTTCAGCACATAGTTCTATAAAAAGCATCCAAAGACTTGTTGTAACAAAGATGAGCGGGTAGGTAGATCAATCTAATATAATCGTATAGTTTACATTGAGAAAATGCAAGGTATTAATTATCCACTTCTTGGTTCGTCAGTGGAAGGCAATATGGGCGAACCCGAAGCTCTCTCTGTATTCAAGCATGTCTACCGACTTCAATGTTTAGTTTGTAGTGGGAGCCCTGAATGTTGCCATCGGTGGGTTTTTTTAAATAAAATAATAGAGAACATGTTATATACCTTTCTACATTGAGAAGAGTTTTAAACTGTTAATTTAGTAGACATCACTATGCCAAGATTGTTTACACATTGGGATATCCAAACACATCCAAAGTATTATTTGCATAAACGTTTTCAAACATTACTGGCCCAATTTATTCGTCCTATATCATCGTGTGCTATTAGCATAAAATAGCAGTTTCTGGGATACCGATGGATTGGCATTTGTATGAGACGACACCAGTATGCAATGCACTTAGAAAAGTAAGATGTACAGAGTGGATATATACCGCAGTCTCCAAGGGTCATTGACTCATTTACAGAACGGAATAATACCGGGAATGATTTACCAAAGCTGGTTTGTACTAAATCTATCTGCTTTGAAAATACATAACCCCACATCTCAGCCCCATAACAAAGGACGGGTGTAACCATGGAATTAAACAATTAAAACATATCCCGGTAATCAAAGTATCAGAAATTGTGTGCGCCATTTATTGCCATGATCGTTATTCGCGCTTGCCTTGCTAACGTATCTTGTCAATATCAGTTTTGGGGTAAATAATCGTCCCAAATATTTATAAAAGATGACAGTTTCTAATTGTCGCGTTTGGTAATACCTGCTCTCATAGGATCGTAATATACCGACATTTCGAAAAACTAGTACCTTTATAAGCTCACCTAAGCATGTACTGGGCGATCTTATTGTATGCTGTCTTGTCTGTCGTCCGTTCATCTGTCTATCTTTCTGTCCGTTTCCGTCCGTCAACTTCTTTCTTTGAATGACTTCTTCCTAAGAACTTGAGGTCCTAGGGTCATGATATTTGGCCAGAAGGTACCTTGGATAGACTGCTATAACGGTTCCGCAAATAAATTACATTGACCCCTACTCTCAATGTGACACTTTCCCATGATTGCTCAAATATCCAAGTGAGCGACAAGGCCCTCTCGGTCTTTTGTTTTATCTGTGTTAACTTGCATTCCGGTTTGTTGGCAAATCAATTCGACATTAAGCATTGCTGTAGACAGTTAATGAATATCAATTCCAGTAAGATCGTGTTTAAACCAGATTAGCTGTATTGAGACGATGTTTGCACCCGTACCCAAGGTGTACGCTGTGCACCACCGAGACGTTCATGACTTATTGAAAGAGATGCTAGGCAAAGCATACATATTCTTTATGTATTGTATTGATGTACAGTACAGTTGAATAATTGGTAGTAATAAGTTTTCAAAACAAAGCAGTATGTCTAACTGATACGGACATATCATCTGAAAGGTGCGCTAAAAAGAAACAGAATAATTGGCATTCTTTGTTGTGAGCACTATAGGCAAACATTGTAAAAAAAACGGTCATTGACCGATGTAAATATTTGATCTGATTCTTCATGTCTGTTGGATGACATCTGGCATAAAAATATGTACATTTGGAAGAACCCAGTATTTAGTTTAATCCTAATAAAAAAAAAAAATAATCTTACAATTGAACGTAACAATATATATGTGTCACTTAATAGTGTTCAGTATGCCGTCTTTCTGCTTCATCCGGATGATTTCCTTGCAATCTTAAAAATTTAACATTTCAAAATACAGTCAATCCTGAGGAAATGAATATGGTGTATATTTCATATCTGGTAGTTTTTATCCTATAATGTCTGAATGGATTGTCATTATTGTCATTATTGTTATATACTTATGTCAACAGGTATGTGTGTGTATCATTAGTCTTTGTTACTGGAATATTTGCAAATTCCAAAAGAGGGTTTTTGAATTATTAAAGGTAGTGATTGTTTACACCAAGAATATTATACGACTTGTCTAGATAAACAACAAACCAGAACATATAGAAACTCGACTTTCAAAAAATATATATCTTCACCATAACGTCACCTGGGTCTTTATTAAGATCATTCTCATTTCGTTTTGTATTCAATGTCATATCATCCGTAGTTTATTGATACTATAAAAGTCAGTATCAAAGATGATAATGTTGTTTGGCACGGAATTTACAGTTAAAATTAAATTGCCATGGTATTTTCGATGCCTTTTTTCTGCCTTTTAAAGAGTTATTTAGCTATCATTTAACAATACAAGTTAACCCGATAGAACATATCATTGGAAAACTATAAAGCGTTTGGGTAAGATCGGAAATTAATATCTTTTAGTGATTCCTCGAGTATTGTCGACCGCGTCACTAACGACAGATTATTGCCAAATTTGCAGTTAAGCGACAATCTCGATATTCTTGCATTTTAATCAAAGTGATTCTATAATTACACGAGTTGTTTAGTGATGCAGATTATAATGCTGCTTACTTATTACAAATACACACATGAACTCATTAGATCAATGAATGCACACACCATTGAAATACTTGTAGCAATCTGTATAAAACCGATTAAAAGGATAATGTACCGATATCTATGCTGGCAACATATATGAGCCGTTCAACGAGAACACCAACATTATGGTCTCTGCGTAATGTATCGACCCAGATCAGCCAACGCAATCCGCACAGGAGAACACATGTATAGAGTAATGATTATTTTAAAGAAAATCCTCAGGAAGCGAAAGGTATATGTCCAAGTAAACCTTCGCGGCATGCTAAGGCTGATCCGGGTCGATACTTTACGCAGGGTCCACAGTGTTGGTGTTCTCGTGGAGCGGCTCATATATTGGCATAAGCCAATATGAACTATGCCAGAGTATGTTTCAAATAAGTTATGAAATATTTTATCATACTTTTATATCACCTGCGCATGAACTCTTCAGGTAAATAATCGACAGGGAATCATGCTTAATTAGGAAATTCATACCAGCACAAATCTTGACATATATTATCTTTATCTTGAAAACTTGGCTATATTCGTATTCGAAATGCTTAATTGAAAACCCAAGTTGTTTTACAGTAACAATCGAAATATAGTGACTTATACGACCATGCATATTATTCCATTTGCTGCTCTGAAATAATTCCACATGCAAATCCATGGATACCAATTTGTCTCCCTGTATAAGGCGAAAATGTTATTCATGATATAATGATCAAAGTCTGCAATAAATATACATCATGTGACTGTCGCCACATCAAACTGACAGTTCTATTACACGCTGGACAGCTGGTATTTGTCTCCCACGATAATTCGTTAAAATCGGAAATTCACATGAATAGCGATGTGCCATTTCATCGGGAATATTTAGCAAAGAAATAAGGGAATCGTTCGAGTCACCGCGTGGAACCCACGTTAAATCATGACAACCACATGTTAATAGATATACATGTATTAGATCAACAGGGCTTTGTATTAAAAGATATTAAAAAAACATAACATACAAATGCAAATTTTAAACTCTCTCATAACATTTTTCTGAAACTTGGTTATGTTGCCTGGTTGATATATTACAAGACAATGGTGTAGGGGTTAAATGTCTGCTTCGTACAGGGTTCGATGCAAATACAGGTTATGCCAAATACTTGAATGGCTTGCCTTCGAGACCGTCATGGTTATGGAAGACTGCAACAACTTAGATGTAGCACTGATGATAAACTGACTACCACGATACTCTGAAATAAAGACGAAACTGATTAAAAATGCATTCAATAGAAAAAAAAGGTAACAGAACAATGGTATGAACTTTGCGTAATATTTTCTTTTCTTTTCTTTTTATTTCCTACAATTAATGTATTTCCCTTTCTACATTTACATCTTGTTTTCGGGCTTCTAACAAGCTGAATTATTTGTCTTTCAGCAATGTGTTAAAACAATTTGTGAGAACCTCCGCATTGGGTTAAAACGGTCGCTGGTTCGATCCCTGACCAGATCACATCAAATACAATACAAATTGTAGTTCTGGCTTTCCCTGGCGCTCAGGACTTTAGGTTTAGCAATGGTGACTGACAGGTGTCAGGATCAGCGGTATCGATGGAAAAACAAACATTCATACACACACTCTCGCCTCTGTCATTGCCTAAAACAACTTTCGCTTCACGCCACGACATAGCGCATTCCCGTACCCACTGGCAAACTAACGATCAAATCTCCCTATCTATGTTCCAAATATAAAAATGCTTCTATCTATTTTGGTGTCTTCCATAATATGTTTGTTGACGTCCATTGCTTACATTGGCGAAGAAATACATAGGTGAAATACCATACAATGTAGTTCATCAAAGTCTTGAATAAAAGAAAAAAGAAATCCGTTTTTCATCGATACTGTTTCACGTGTTTTTACAAAAAAAGTGTTATGGCTTGATTTTGAAAAAAAATGCTTTAATATGTATGCATGTAGTATGATATTCTTAAGTTTCGTAAAGAATCCTGATATTTAGCCGCACGCAGAGAAGTAAGGAACGACTCTCTGCAAAGGAGATTGTGTTAGGCTAATGAAAACATAATCTGTTTGTGAATATAATGTTTAATAACAAACTCATATAGGACAGAACTTTATTCGAATGGATTTGTCTCTATACCTTTAGTTTGCATTTTTAAATTATTTCGTTTGCATATCAATATAATTGATTTAATCTTGGTATTGCATCCATTACAGGAGTATGTCAGTGATGTACAAACGGTTTATCGGCGCACTATCGTACTATAAACGAAAGAAATGAATATTTACTTCAGCTTGCCGTTGATATTGCTTCTTCATTTCGTACACCATCATTTATCTGGTATAATCCAAAGGTCCTAACATACCGAACAATCGCGCATGTCCTAGATGGTAATAAATGTGGTTGATGGATCCCTTTAGCACTCGCCCCAATGTTTGGTGTGTAAGAAAAGTCTAAGTACACACCATATTTAGATTTTGCGTTATTAATAGTTTCATGTGAAAAGGTGCGTATTTGAACCATTTACATACCTAGACGTTGTTTTGGATTAAGGCTACATTGTATATGTACCTCTTTTCGTATCAATTACATATTGTTTCGACAAAATCGCCATAGATATGTAAAACACGTATCAGATTTTCTTTAATTTGAGGCTATGTTCTGCTTTCGTGAAAATAGAAAGACAATACGTATTTTTTTTTATTAAAAGGCGAGAACAATCGTATTTCGAATACATACTTAACTTAAGATACAAACATTTGTACCTCCATGAACATCATATATACGTGTCGTTATTATTATATTTAATCAGCAGTCCAAACAAAACACATGGTACTATTGCAACAATGTTCACCGAGGAATCATAAGTAATACAAACTCGTGTTTGTTGGCAAAGCCATGTATGAATGACCGTGAGACTCCAATTGTATGGCGATTGCTCATCACATGGAGATCCAAACGCTCAATGACCTGATTCTAAACAAACGTACCATATTTGTGTGTCAAATATTAGATACCCCTTTCTGGAATCATTTATGTTAACGCGCTATTCTCACGATCTGGAAATGTATCCAATGCCATGAATCTCTTTTCATTCTGTTATTGTTGAGATGATGGATAGGTTGTCCAAGCACATCATTCACGCCTTAATCAAAATGAAAGTGTTATTCAACCGTTATCTGACAAGAGCAATACATCTTACAAATTGATAAAATACGTTTCTCTTGGCATTTCGGTGCCTGTCATGTGCATGCTAAAAGATACGTTAATCTATGATCAATATGTATCTTTTAAGTATATTATAAACCATACTTTATGTCCTGTTTCCTATTGGTTGGTAACAGCATGGAATTCAGCTCCTTGAAATATTTCTGACTGGTACATTGACAGGAATATGAGAGAAATGACCTGTCTTTCTATATTGAAAACGTTGACAATGTTTGTATCAACAGCTAGTAATCCGATTTAAAAATGATTTCCCAAGTAGGTCCTTTCTCATATCATCATCACTAAACATGATTTTAGATGACTGCAGCAGTTGAATTCGATACGGGCTCATAATTCCAGTTATATAGAATTTATATGACCTACTGTCGTTTTTGTTTGTTTTAATCCAGTGTGTCTATTCCAATCGAGGTTTACCGAATACGGTATATAACCGAATTGAATATTTAACGAAATATATATAGTTATAGATTATCTTCAACCAAAACGTATATGGAGTTGGGTGGATATTTCGTTTGTTTGTTTTACCTATTTCGTCAAGTCTATTTTACAGAGTGTTGCAAGGAAATAAATGGTGGCCGACTCAAATTGTTCGTCGTTGTCAATTGACCGTTCGTGGAATGAATGCTTTTGTACGCTCAATTCGATACTTAATTCGAGTGTTTTGTTAACACTCTAGAGGCCACTGTTTTTTTAAAAATAATTATGGATTTCTTTTATATGTATGCTAAATTCGATGTTGATGGAGTCGGTCGGATAAATGCGAAAGAAAATTTCAACCGGAGTTTAGAAAGACGTCGTTTGCAAAATAAAGGATGGATGATAAAACGAGCAAGCGAATGTCTAAATGATTTGAACTAGGCATAGCATTTCTTTTACATAAAGATACATCTACGGATTGCTTCCACGTAGAGAGAAATGAATACGAATTAGACCGAAATGTATAACTCGACAGTATTAATATGTAAACATAAGTTTATCAAGTCACGTTATGTCGCCATACGTAATGTCGTAAAACAATCGGAAATTTGATGAAAATACTCGTTCGTATTAATGATTTATATTTTTGCACACGTATCATAAGCTGGTCAGTATTGCCAAACATAACAGTATCGGACATGTGCCTTTGTTGTGTACTCATTTAAATCAACTCTCAATTGATTGTCATAAATAGAGGTTAGACATTGTTTCTTAATTTCACGGCGGTTGACTAGGATGAGGAAAATATCGCACGAGATATCCCCGGAAATAAGCTTAGGTGCAAATAAATCCTTTTTCATTGCATTCGTGTCGTTTAATATGTGTTACACATTCATAAAACAAAAGAGTTGCCGAACTAATTCTTCACAATATACATTTGTATACTACAACGCCCATCGCAAATGACCCGTTTCAGTAGCTAATGCAATCTTCATGTAATCTATACGATACATTACCGGATACAGATTTTTCTTTTTGACAAAAACCCAGTGATGACCTTGGCCATTTTATAATAAAGATATAAAAACTCCATAACTATTTAAAGAAAACAGTGGTCTCTAGTTTGTTAACAAGCAACTCGTCAGCGACTGACAAACGTCGATAACAATAGCCGACCTTCATCATTTCATGTCCTGGAGAGAATTATTGACAAATACTACAAAGTAGACATTAGTTAAAACAACTCCATCAAAATTGACTTGACGCGGTATTGAAAAAAACACTTCATAGTAGACAGAAGTCAATAAACATTCCCATCAAAATTAAAAAAATGAATCGGGAAAGATGCCTCGTCAAAGGGCATCATTCCAGCACGCCAACCGCTTTTCCACCACGGAATTCCACAGGATAACCGTTTTTTCACGACAGATATCCACTGGATAGCCGATTTATGATTTTATTTTTATACACTTTTTCTAAAATGAGCCGTCTCGCGAGAAAACCACTATTGTGGACTCTGTGTAAAGTGTCGATCCGGATCAGTCTAAACATGCCGTGCAGGCTTAACCGGACAGAGGGAGAGGGGGGGGGGGGGGGGGCGCCCCATTTGG
>JAUELF010252996.1:0-21108 GCA_031471495.1 Clinocardium nuttallii
AAGAGGCGAAAAGTGTCTGTCCGGGTTAGCCTGCACGGCATGTTTAAGACTGATCAGGATCGACACTTTGCGCAGAGACCACAATGTTTGTTTTCTCGCGGGACAGCTCATATTTGTCTAGATAATTATCAGACAGGCGGAATACTTTGACTTTGAAGATCGCTTCATCAGAGTCTTTCAAACGAAACATAATTATCACAGTTTTATCTCCGACACATGAGCCGTCCCACGAGAAAACCAACATTATGGTCTCTGCGTAAAATGTCTACCCGGATCAGCCTAAGTTACCAGGATGGACACTTTTCGCCTCCTGTGGATTTTCTGTTTCAGGTACCATCACTCTATACCTCGATCCCTCGGAGACGGAATGGGTCGGCCTCGATCAGTCTGCGCGGACAGCGCAGTCTGATCTGGTCGATACATTACGCAGATGCCATAATGTTGGTTTTCTCGCGGAACGGCTCATATATTTTACCACACTTTCCAAATTTCCATTAAAGTCGAAACAAGATATCTGATCGAGACGGATTAGGTGCTAGTAATCCTTTACCCGACAAACTGTGTAAAAAATCGAAAAAAAAGTCATTGTGTTGTTTATGCGTTTGATTTCATATGTCCGTGTGTTATAATCAGATTTGTTTTAACCGTTTCCCACATACATCAAATCTGCAGCAGAAAACTTTGAAAATTTAATACAAAAGTATAAAGAATCTCTATAAATGAGAGCTTAATTTCATGAGCAATTTTCTCCTTTTGTCAGAGTGTTTTCAAAGGTCGTCTGCTGCAGAGGCGTCTGTATGGTTTGAACTTCCTAGTAGTTTATACAAGAGCTTGTTAGAAGCACTAGCGTCTGTATGGTTTGAACTTCCTAGTAGTTTATGCAAGAGCTTGTTAGAAGCACTACGTATTTATCAAATATATTGCTTTCACACAATTATACTTAGACCTCTTAAATGTATTAAACAGATGAAAGGTTTTTAGGTATTTAGTGAAGAAAGTCAATTTTACCCTGTATTCTCACCTTTAAACGGACCATGTTTGAAAGGTATTTAATTGAGGTTTAACAGCCTCTTGTGTCCGGAGTGGTCTGTACGCGCTAATTTATAGGTATCACTGTCCCCGTTTATGTATCCCAGGACAATAAAAGTTAACATGATCCCGGGGTCTATGACTTGTCTCGTTGCTACTTAGTTTTCATAGTTTAACAAAGACGTAACTATAGTGAATAATGATATAGTGTTGCGATCTTTTTTGAAAGGTACATTTTTTAAATATATATGTATTGCCAGATGATATATTACACGACTAAAAACAAAGCTTGGTTATAAATTCAGTATATTATACTCATTTTATTTAAATAACATGACCGATACTCTTTCGAAAATGTACTTACATTTGTACATGTGAGAATAGTTAAAGTAAAACAAATAATAATAGTAATAATAGTAATATTGATAATAAAAGTAATTATAATAACACTAATACTAATTAGTAGTTTCCCTTTAACTGGTGTTAATTAAATAATAATAATAAAATCACATTTGCCAATTGGGAAATGTTTGTTTTCGATAGTATCGTATATGACAAAACTATACCAACATGGGTTGAAACCAAACATGCTTATACTGATACACACGACAATGCACCATAATAGAAAAAAACAAAAAAACGAAAACGTTTTCACAAAACACTTGTTATACTTTTACAAAAAATAATGATATATATTTTTTAACAAGCAGTTCTATATTCATTTTAATAACACACGTTGGCAATTGACACGCTGTATTGGGACATATATATCTGACCCGTTTACATGTTATATTTCCTAACACCGCCATCGGTCAGTGTATCTACTACGGAAACTTATAACCAGGTTAGTATTCAATCCAATCATTAACCATTTACCTCATATAGACGCTTTCTGACGCCTCCGCAACAGATGGCTTTTTGAAAACATAGTGACAAGAAATGAAATTGCTGAAAACGAGCAATTTCTCTTTTGCCACAATATTTTCCACTTTTAGTAATTTCGATTTTTATTTCGAGTTTTTATTTTTTGACAAAATATATTTAAAGTCGTCTGCTGCAGAATTGTTGTATGGGAGAAAGGGTGAAACGGTTAAGCTAGTATGGACATAGATTCGTGAATTTTGACAGACCGATATCTTCGGTTCCATTAACTAAATATTCCTATTTGTTTTGTTTCGTGAAACCGTTTCCTTCGACATCCCTGCGTTCAATGAAGACTTACAGTAGCAAACAGTAATGAAATCTTCGGTTCCATTAACTAAATATTCCTATTCGTTTTGTTTCGTGAAACCGTTTCCTTCGACATCCCTGCGTTCAATGAAGATTTACAGTAGCAAACGGTAGCCAATGAACCAATCATAATACAGCTTGTTAATTCCTGTAACGAACCGGTACACAACGTGAGCTACCAGATTGCTACACCGAACCAAAGTCTGATTCCAATAAATGGCAACATCTTGTGTTTCAAACATACTGTACGCATATAATTGCAAGTGCAGTTTTTATTCCATTTGCTGGATTATCCGAACAACTTGCTTTTTGAAAATAACCCAGTATTCGTCATGCACTTATCACTGACTCAATGTCTCTTGGGTACAATTGGTTAATTGGCAACTCTGTTTCAACTTGCAATTTACCAGAACGCAAGTTAAGATAAATGATCTTTTCTTCAGATATGAATTGGGACATGTTTGGATATTTCATGATGTTGGTAATGACAAAGAATTTCTCAAGATGTTTACGCAAAGATTATAAGATGTTTTCACAAAAACGGGCATAGTGATTTAGACGAAACACCATAAATTCAACATTACAAACCTTTCAATATCTTTAAATACTAAACATATATCTCAATACCGATCATTACTATGTATTAAAGACATCTTTGTCAAACTTTAGATTGATCTCATGACATATATCTATAGATCGAATCGCAGAGGTACTGTACATTTTGTGAAAATACAAAACATCTTTACCATCGAAGATAAAATTTATTTTTTCCTTACGATGCATACGTTATGAGCAGATAAGAAAGAAATAATCAAAAAAGGCATTGACTTGCTAACATAATTATTTAAGGTTTATATTCAACTGAAGAATATAACACTACTTAGCTTACGGTTATGTATAAAGTAAATATATTTCTCATCAGAAATATCCAAACAATACAGAAAATGATTTTCTTAGTCTTTTGTAAAGTCGTCTACTTAGAAAAATAAAAAAAAAAAAATAAAAAAAAAATCTATAATATTGGGATATATATGTATAGTTGAAATAAAGAATGAAACAAAAAGGAAAGCATATTTTCTAATGTTAGCTGCACCAGAGGTTTCAAAAGTCGAATATACCTTTAGTAAGGAAATTTACTCTGTTTTATCTGATAATTATTGAATTTGAGTCACTCTCTATTCACATGTAAAATTTCATTGTTTATTGTATTATGGGCCGTTGGCCTCGATACTAGAAATAAAGATGACTTTATGTCTGACTGTCTAAAAGTCGATTCCATAATCTTTACAATTTTCTATATTACCATCCTTCATAATGCAAACAAACGATTTGAGTTTCAACAAAATAAAAGTCCAATAAACTACACAGTGTCAGAGTCTATACTGACAGCCATCATAATGCACTCGGATGTTAAATGCACAGTAAACACGTTTTTAGAGCTTACATAGCTCATAATTCAATTGCATCATATGCCGTATAAAGTTAACATAACTTCTTCACATTTTGTTTAAAACAAAACTACAACATTGACAAAGTAACCTATTTGAACCTATGTTTTGAAACACGTAGACCAACTCACAAGTTTGTCATGAAACAATATTGTACCGTACAACGTAAATAGATAAGCTGTTAGTTGTTTTGGATAGGCTTCAATAATTTCACAAGTTTGACTTTTAATTGTAAAATTAAAGACTTGGATGAAATAGAAAAGGTTGTTTCATAAAACCACAAACAAAAAATATATCAGACCGATGTCGTCTGAATATAAACCGTGTGCATCTGATACCACCCATGTTTAGTTAACCCTTTCCCTCATATAGACGCTTTCTGACGCCTCTGCAGCAGACGGTTTTTTGAAATCATGGCGACAAAATGAGGATTTGCTCAAAACGAGCAATTTCTCCATTAATATCACCATTTTTTCAACTCCATTCAATTATTGTAATTTCATTTAAAGGGAGTTCCCAAGTGTGTTCGGGTATGTTTTAAAAGTCGTGCAGATTTGTGGTATGAGGGAAATGGTTAAACCTTTTGCCACAGACTCTTCTTTAGCAGACGACTATTAAAAACAATGTCGTAAAACGATAAATTATTCATATGAGAATTTATCCTTTTGTTACAATATTATCCATTCTGTTATATAACTATGCTTTCATTGATGTAGATGTCTCATAGTTTTAACCCTTTCCCTTATACGACAATTCTGCAGCAGACGACTTTGAACATATTTTGTCAACAAATGGAAAATCTCTTTATTTAAATGGATAACCTATAACTAAAAGTGGAACACATTGTGGCAAAAGGAGAAATTGCAAGCTTTTGCAATTTCTTCTTTTGTCACTTTGTTTTTAAAAGCCCGTCTGCTGCAGAGGCATCAGAAGGCGTCCATATGAGGGAAAGGGTTAACCTAGTTGTAATATTGATATTTTTTTATATATTTAAACACGAGTCTATAACCGAAAAACACCAGCTTTGTTCCTGCAAATTTACTTGGTAAAGAGATTGATCAGTTAGTTGATAATAATTAATTCGTCCACTCATAAGTTTTATATACTGCATTAAATTGATGCTTGAATTGATTTCCCTTAACAAAGCAAAACAAATAATACACACGAAATAAACAATGGTCGCTGTGTGTTCAATCAGATCTCAGTTGACGGAGCGTTTTGATTGCATTGAAACGTACACCCGAACTTTATTGATAATTGAATTGTTTTGATAACTTGATTGTTAATTACAAGGCGGTGTGCTGAATGTTCTGGAAGCAACTTTAACCCATTTGCCACATACAACAAAAAATGCAGTAAATGCCTTTGAAAGCATCATTGAGTAAATATGAAAATACTTCGACAAACAGAACAATTTGTGTTTTTGCCATAATGTTACAAAAGTTATCTGATGCAGGTGCGTCATAATACGTCTGTATGTGGACAAGGGTTGTGTACAAGGGTTGTGGACAAGGGTTATGGACAAGGGTTGTGGACAAGGGTTGTGGGCAAGGGTTGTGGACAAGGGTTATGGACAAGGGATGTGGACAAGGGTTGTGGACAAGGGTTGTGGACAAGGGTTATGGACAAGGGTTGTGGGCAAGGGTTATGGGCAAGGGTTGTGGACAAGGGTTGTGGACAAGGGTTGTGGACAAGGGTTGTGTACAAGGGTTATGGACAAGGGTTCTGGACAAGGGTTGTGGACAAGGGTTGTGGACAAGGGTTGTTGTGGACAAGGGTTGTGGACAAGGGTTGTGGACAAGGGTTGTTGTGGACAAGGGTTGTGGACAAGGGTTGTGGACATTAAAGTTACGCATGTCCGTTAACAAACATATGAAGCATTCAATCTGCTCTACTAAATAGTCTACTAGAAAGACTACGCAAAGGTCTGTTTATAAAAGTTGAGTGTGATAGCTTGGATACTAGGTGATATGTATTACGGTATGATTACAATTATATGTCCAACATGTCTTGGAGAATACATGTCCTTTCATTCATCATTAAATATAATGTGGTTCACTTTGTGTCAGGTTTGATGAAGTAGCCCTACCATATACATTGTTGAAATAATAAGCAATTGACATTACGGCATCAATTGTTCGTGCTCATTTCATGCACTTATCAACATAGAATTACTGCCGCTCGTGACGTAGAAACAGAACAATCTGATGAGTTGTCATGTAATCTTCATTACACGAACTTATTCACTGACTATATGAGCGATTTTCTATTTAAGCAAACTGTAAGACACTTGGAAACATGACTGAGCCGTCCCGCGAGACAACCAACATTATGGCATCAGCGCAGACTCATCCGGGCGACACATCCCGTCTCAGGAGGTTATGATTCCTGAAACAGAAAATCTACATGAGCGAAACGTTTCTGTCCGAGTTAGCCTGCGCGGCATGCTTAGGCTGATCCGGATCGATACTTTACGTATAGTAAACACTGTTGGTTTTCACGCGGAACGGCTCATGTGTAGATTCAGATCAGTCAGTAAACCCACGTCGTACTTCACCAAGAAAATGTCGTGAAATAACTGAAATACTATATTGAAGGTGAAAGGTTGAAGGTCCGTAAAACCACATCAAATGCAATTCGTCTGCTCTACGCAATACGACGTAAAACACTATCCAAATATCAAACATACAGATCAAATCGTTAAACATTGCACATGTAAAAGTAGGCTATATACCTTGATGTTTATACATTTCTACCTTTATTTTGTAAATGCTTTACGCGGACGGGTGTATATTTTCTTTGGTAAATGGAGATACAAATTAAGTATCAAATACATATACATGTACATTTCCAACAGCAAACATATTTTGTCAAAAAGTAGAAAATCTCTATAATTCAATGGATAACCTATGACTAAAAGTGGGAAATAGTGTGGCATAGGGAGAAATTGCTCAGGTTGAGCAATTTCTTCTTTTGTCACTATGATTTCAAAAACCGTCTTCTGCAGAGGCGTCATATAGCGTCTATGTGAGGGGAAGGGTTAATGTTCAGATACAGTATTGTTGGTGCTACTATAACATGTTAAATAATTGACATCCGCATAACTATTTTACAAAGAGTGAAACTCATTCATATTTTGCAAATTACCCCAACACATATCGGAAGTATTGGACATAGGCACGAAAGGAAGAAATCTGAATATGCTTCAGTAGAATATGTTCAGCGTGATTCCACTGAGAACATTTACCAGTATTATCGGCATCATCTATTCTGTCACCGAGACATCAGTTATGACTCTGCGCGCAGGTGTATGCACTTTTGTATGACCCAACCGGGGATCACACCAATGTCCCTAGCTTCTGAGACCCCTGACGCTCAAACCACTACCTTACTGTTGCGGACTCATATGTATCTGATGTGCCGCCCATTATCGTTAACATCGCCCATGATATATAGAAAACGACATAGAAACTAGAACGATCAAACGTTTTCCCCGTCCTCACACATATCCATTTTATTATCATATTACTGTGTGTTTTATTTATATGTATATCCACACACAAAGGTTTACCAAAAAAAATGAAATATATTTTGAAGTTAAGATGTAATAATATAAATTAATTCTCATAACCATCTACAGAAATTAGTTTTTTTTATCAAACCCACGTTCCATATTGGTCACCGCCTAATGTGTTATATGACATAGAAATGGTGGCAATGTGTTATATAATGTAACCCGAGACAGTGTCCTTTCTTGAATAAGTCATTCTACCCAGATATAAACATGCAGCAACACTGGTACAAACTTCGCCTAACCTTTCTGCGAGATAGTGGATGTGAAAGATGCCGATGTCAATTACGTGACTAACAACCATACCTGATAAATTCAACCGGAAACAATGCATCGCAATTCTGTCGCTGATTTCACAGATTTATTACACAATTTAGTGGCAGTATACCATTACTGCCGCTGGGAGTAACCAGTCTAATCAATAACTAATATCCGTCCCTCAATAAACAGTATATAAAGTAGGGCCACCCACATCCACAAACATAAATTGTAGACAATCTTCTGAAGGTAATATATCGTCGTTACTTGTTTACCAACGAAGACACTTAGAAGCCACGTGTTCGACCAAAGTGAATGAAACGGCACCATTATGAAACAAAACGATATGATTGATTCCCTTTAACAAACAATGCCTTCCTTTTTATGTCATCACCTGTGATACATGTTACATTATCTTAAATATAGTCATAGATGAATAAACAAGTCGGTGTGCAAGGTTAAACTAATCAAAGTGGTCAGCAGTTATAGTTTGTTCGAATGCACATCATTGCTTTAATGCATGTTTGGTGTTGTCTTTTGCCACAATCATATCTAGACTGCTACAATCAACAGTTAGATATCGTATAGAATATTTGTTTTATAATTTGTTTACTACTGGAGTTGCAACATGTGCTACATTTATCAAGCTTGCTGTCCCATATAACTTTTCAGAAAAATCTTAAGTTTTTCTTTTATTCATCCATGTCTTCATCAGTCAATAGGTCAACGAACTTGGATTTCAGAGTAAAATTTGTTTATTGGTGTTTATATTGACTTGGACACATTTACAGTGCTAGCAAATGACAACAGTGCACCAGTCATAATGCTACCTCTTAAACCACGAGTGCCAAAGAGGGGAGGCAATAACGCAAGGCGTGTCACATGTATTCGTTATTTCTATATGAGAACACTAAACAAAGAAAACAATGCCGTTACATTGACCTTCTATGCATACTAGAGAAAGTTCTCTTGACTTTATCTCCCATCGGAGTCATACTTTTTATTGTATGTCTAATTGTCTAAATAATATTTTATGAACAAGTATTTTTATTCCAATTATTTCGAACCAGCAGGCATTTTCTTTTAATGTGATAGATAATGCATTTTGTTGTTTAATATCTGATTGTGCCAAACAAACACGCTTTTAAGGTGCTGAACCTTAGATGGATATCAACATTATGAAATGTTAAAACCTTTGCAAATATTTCAAACACAACCGTTCTTCTATATACAAGTGGTAAACTATTTATTTCAATGTCATTGTCACAAAGCCTTTATCTAGTTATCTATAATTAAAATTTAAATACTTTCTGACAAGTTCACTAAAAGACAATTCAAGAAACATATATCAATACGATACTTATGACGTGAAAGTATAACAGTATAATAATAATAATATATGTAATAATAATAATCTATATTGCGTAAAACGTATGTACAGGTTACAGCAGCATACAGTTAAACACAAAGACATGAACTTCGTAACGGAACAAGAGAAAACATGTACCTTTCGAAATGGCAAAGTACTGCGAATTGTACAACTGTTTAGGTTCTTATACTAACTGACGTTCAACTTATTTTAAATAGAAGTTAAGAAATACATTTTATTTCTAAACATTAATATATGGACAATACTTGATACCGCAATGGCATTTGAGACCATAGCAAATTGTTTAATGCATTTATATCTTCAACGCGATGATCGGTCTTCACTTTACAATATATATAATTATATGAAATGCAAAACATTACTTGTAATGGACGAGACTATTTAATGCAGAGTCAAAGAAAATATGTTTGATGCAGTATTTCTTCCAAACTATGGTCGTTCTACGAATTACATTAATAATGTAATATCCAAAACGAACGTGTGATGGTATCGACATAAGTGATCGCATGTAAATGGTTTTTCCAGACTGACTTGATAGTAAAGATTAAATCAAATTCGATTAGAACTCGCATGCAACAATCAATGTTCATATGTATATAGTGATTGGAACAAAGAACATTCATTAAACATGTATGTAAACAAGCTTGAACCAACACAATTAGTTCCTTACAAATCGTTTAAAATGTCAACACCATAAAAAAGACTCGTATCATATAAAGCGTATACATTCCATGCCCACTTGTGATGATAATCTTCTTTGTTTGGCTGTTTAATAACGCCTATTAGTACATTGTATATGGGTACTGGCTTCGCCGCTTATCTCATTATTCAGCAGAATGGTGTAAACATGTTGGAAATATCCATTCGCATAATTATGGATTCAATACAACTCTAAATAATTCAAATTCTAACCCTTTCGAACATACACAAATTCTGAAGCTGACGACTTTGAAAACAATGAGCAACAAACATGGGAAATATGTATAAATGAAGGTATAGTTACTGAAAAACAAGCTGAAGCCATTTTGGCAAAAGGAGAAATTGATCATGTGTTTAGCAATTTCTCCTTTTGTATCACTATTTTCAAACATCGTCTGTAGCAAAGATATTGGGGAAAGGTTTCTGTTTGCTCATTGTACCACACAATTCCGGTATACTGACACATTTCAGGAGCTTCATATCAACGGGGGTTATGGGTATCTGTGCTTTTATAGTCAGCTTTTGATGACGACATATTCTACATAAAACTATAGTTATTCAGCGTTTAAATGCCATCAATTATTATTGTTTTCAATTAATACGAGCGTTATTGTCTTATAGTGATATTCAAGTTGTCTTATATTAGACAAAGAGAGCAGAACTCCCGTATTAAACTGTGCATCTTAAATGATGCACTAACAATCGTCTTGAAAATGTCTGAAGTAATCAATGGGTTTTTTTTAATACTGTAGATCAGAGACACAAAGTCTCTGTGTAGATCTATGTAAAAGTGCACATTGATACAAACAAATGGACTCAGTGAATAAGGAATGTTGGTTACGAGGAAATCATGTAGAGATAACATTATATTCTGCTTGCATTTACACATTAAAATATGTATCTTTTTATGTGCAACGTATTTAATAAAATGTAATTATGTTTTAATTAATTTATCATTTCTTATTACTTCAACTCGGAGTGACATTGTACTTTTATGATGTATTGTGTATCTTCTGTTATAACTGTTAAATGTTATGTCAATGATGAGATTTAAATAAAGATTATTACTTGAAGTGTAGATTCTCATATTAAGAAAAAAAACAATTAGAGGTAAAACAGTCCTTTTCTAATAATATTTACATTTCCCACTATACACCAATATTAAAAACATTGTTAAAAGGAAGCACGCACAGGGTAGTGAGTCATAATGTTCAGGCTTATTTAAAACGCAGAGTTTCTTATATAATCAGTCGTCATTATCCAGCATTCAAATTGTTATATATAATATTTATATGTATATATTTATTGTGTTAGGATTTATTGTCTGGTGACTTATAGGCCCGCTCGGCCAGGTGCGGATGATTGTATTGTAGGTGTGTTTCATGTACCGTAAGCGCTTGTCACTACAATACATGCTTTTTTATTCTTCTTCTACAAATTTAGCAGCAGACGACTTTGGAAAGATACAAATGTACAAATGAAAATTAAAATTTATGAAAACTCTCCTATTGAATGGAATAAAAATTAGGAAATAAAGCTGCTGAACACATCGTGGTTTAAAAAGATAAATAGCTCATGAGTGATATCTCCCCTTTAACCATAATGTTTTCAAAAATCATCTGCTGCAGAGGCGTCAGAATGCGTCTATATGAGGGACATAATTAATCTAATAACATGGTCCGAGGAGCATAAGTACATCTCAATACCTTTTGTTAACATTGTAATGAAAATGTGTATTCTTTTACATGTAAGGTATTGAAACGATTGCCGAATAGTATAAACAGGTATTACGAGTCCATGTGTATTGGCCTTTATATTTGATTCACGTAGAAGCCGCGTTTTCGTCCACAGTAAAGAAACGACATTAATATTTAATAATATAAGACTCTCAATTATTCGTTTATAAAATAGCAAGAATATGAATGCAATTTAAAATATCAGATGCCTGTATAACTCTTAAGCTGCAGAATTTCACAGAGTATTTTTGAAAATTTGACAACTCCATTTTCTGTCCAACAGAAATTTGGTAAAATGATTTAATCCTTAGTGACAAACAATGCATATTCCAGGAGAGACAGCTCGTCTCACCTGATTCTGCATTGTTTGCAAAACGGATTAAATCGCGTTTGGCAGCGAAAGAGTTTTTCTAGAATTTAAATAGCCAGGAATTAAAATAGAAAACCTTTAAAGAAATCTAGAATGGCAGAGTGCGATGTCGTGAGTTAAAACATTTTGAATTTATAGAAGTTGAATATTTCATATTTTGTTTAATGGTTTTAATCTCTGTTTTCAACACGTTTTCAATCATATCACGGCGCTTCCTGATTAAGTTATCAGTACTACCGTACTGTTTATCCTGACAACAGTGAGTCATATTGCTAACCAAACAACCCAGAGCGTCAAAGGGGTAAAACCAGTTTAGAAGTGTTTGGTATGAACGACCGGCCGGTGATAAAACCCGCGATCTCCCGCACTCGCGGCCAACGCGCTACTACTACACCACCAATGCGGTTCTTAGGACTTGGGTACGATGAAGAAGTAATTGGTTTATCAACAACGATTAGCCGAAATAGTATTTTGCCCTGGTATAATTGATATATTCTATATATTTTGTTTAATCGATAATATTTGTATTTGAAACAAATACAAAACCATCAATCACTACAATACTCATAGTTAGCAAGAGTAATTTATTATAGCGCACAGCAATTGTCTAACACGTTGAGTTGAAACAAATTAGGATTTCTTAAAAGAGATAGATGATTATTTTGTCCATTTTTCATCTTGTCATTGGCAACTCGAACGATCACAGGTTACACTAGTTTCGTTTGTAATTGTGCACGATAATAATCATTTATTACATAACCATACTGAATATAGACATGAATAAACCACCTTTTTTTTATTTTTCTTATTGGTGATTAATGCATGCTAATGCAGTGTTCATTTAATGAATACATATGTTTTGATGCATACCTTTAATCATAATAATTATATATAATAAGTAGTAGTAGTAGTTTTAGTGTCTCTTCATATTAGTATTATATATTATTATGAATTGTCATTATTACACCTTTTTATTATTATTATTATTATTATAACGTGATAAAAATCTTGTTTGCAGCTTAGCTGCTGCATGATCTCTAAGATGTCACCGACCGCTTTAACATTAAATATAAATAATGAGAATAGCTGTGCTAGAATCAACAGCAGCAACTTTTAAACAATTATTTACCAAGAGATAAAAGGTGAAAGCATTTTATTTCATTGTGTGCACCTCATACACCTGGTTTATTAAGTACATGACAACAATGATGTAGAGATATATTTGTGTCGAATTTAGTATATTCATTATTAGACCAGAAAGGTATAAAAAGCGTTTCCATCATCGAAACGGTCACTTGGTCCACTACAATGGTCCATTCTTTGAAAAAAATGGACACACACAATTAAATTGAAAAATCATTAATAATTCATTGTAATTGCATATAAGTATTTCCTATTGGAGTGATTTATCAAATATATATATAACATACATGGACAAGCTCTATAGATAAATAAAAGTAAATTTTAGAAGTTCTATTGAGCATTGTAAAGCCAACAGGGATTTCCACATTTTCTTTGGCTTTTCCCAAATCATTATGCAAAAAAGGTTTCTGTTATTTATCAAAATGGTAGCTATATGCTGTTATTCATGTATGTTAATCATAATTTGTCTGGTTTTCCCAACTAAGATACATATCAGTATCTAACTTGGTTAAACAATACTCATTATTTCTGGAAAATCAACTAAATAACATAATCATCAACTTATAAATGTATTTACTTTGTTTGAAAACTATTAATTGAATGATTTCTATTTTCATTACAATGTATATTAATTATGTATGCTATGCACAATGAGCTCATATGCTTGTGTTGTAAATACACGTCTGTTCTGTTTATAAGGGACGAATGAGAATGTACAATAGCAAATACAGACCACCTATCTTTCGCAAACTATATTTTGAACTGTCTATTTTTAATTCAAGTTTTCAAGTTTATATTTCGACACGGTAGAATTTATTTCAATCGAAGAAATACATCATTACACTATTCTACATACATCGTTTTTATTTTAAATTATTTATCCCTTTAAATTGTCATTGTTCCCTTTCGTGTTAAACGATGCAAGTAACTAAACAATATATGGTGCAGCTGTTTTTTAAATTGTATTAGTTGATAAATATATAGATATATACAAATATGTTTTAGTTTAACAAATATATGTATATGTTATATACAGGTTTTCATTAACATAAACAGTAAATAGACTTGAACATCAGACAGTAAGTTGATGAGTTTAGCGCATATCAAAATAAATGTAGTTAAAGGTTTGAACTTTTATTGCTTTTTAAAAGAAATCTTTTTAGGAGAGAAAGAATATACCAATTGTTAAACGATTAATGCTATTATATGTGCGCACTGTCTGTCACTTACATATATTTAATAAAAATATATATCAATACGGATGATCTGATGCTAATAGTATTTGAGTACTGGTGTATAAATACGTTGAATACATATCAATATTTTTAAAATACATAACAAAAAATATACAGTTGCTGGTCGATATAAAACACATGCATATATAATATTTCGGTCCTGTTTTATGACATTAATTGTATCATAAATTATATACACATTTGTTGGTATAATTGCATAATTAAACAAGACTTAGTATGTTGTTTCAATTAAAAAAAAACTAATTTATAGACCCGTTGTCTTTTACTGATCTGGCTTATAATGACTATATATAGACCCGTTGTCTTTTACTGATCTGGCTTATAATGACTATTGTTTACATTATGTGTTCGTTTCATCGTATTTAAAAGATAAAATACATTTTCTTTGGCATACAATTTTGAATAGTTCTTCATTGACTATTATTTGAGGCATCTGCAGATGATGATGATTTTACATAATGAACTCAAATATTAAAATAACCGAGCAATGCATGTTTATGCTTCTAATAATGTTTGCCTTAAACCGGAATGTGATTTTAAAACGCACACATTTCGCCAGTCAAGCACTTTCCCCCCACTTTGTTGTGACCGACAATGTTCACAATGTCGTTCATGATTATGTTATTGTATTTCAAACTGTAGGGTAAGAGAAGCACACTGTTGCTCGTACAATACGTATTCATTGCTTAAACAATGGAAAACTTAAACTATATAGGAAGATAATGCACATGAATTTTAGAAAATTCGCTTCATTTACATTTTTCTTATTAAAAATACATAAAATAATATAAGTATAATAATGTATTGATGCCGATGTGAAATGTATACAATTTAGCCTTCCGAAGCAAAATTAAACATGTTCATTGTATACTATTCTTTGGATTGCTTCATTATTTTCTTTAATCTAAGTACATTGTGAAGCTATACGGAACATTTTATTTGTGTTTCTATATCTCAAATTTCTATATCTCAAATGATGAAGATTATACAATTATATTCGTTCCATATTATATTAAAAAGTATTATTGTTCAATAGTGTTTAACTATTCAATACTTTAATCAACTAAAGGTACTCACGGCAATTTGAATATCTTAATTTCTAAACTATTAATAAAAACAAAATGATAAAATCATTTCAGACATACAGTTACATGTTTTGTGTATTTTGTTAATCGACAGTATATTTGCTTAGCTTCCTTACCGAAGTCATCTAGGCCCTGGAATGTTTTACTTGACATTGCCATCAAAGCATCTAATGGAGACACATCTCTCTCTGCAACCTGTTCACTGCAGTCCGTGTCGCAATCATCATCGTCGTCATCATCATCATCATCATCACAATGTTCAACGTCTATAAACTCATCATCGTCTAACACACGTATATGATCATTATGGGGACTAAATATACTACGAGTTAATAGTTTATCCTTGAAATGTGAATGGCGTGATGATTCTTCACTACCATCGTCGCTGGACGGCGAGGTCAGGGGCGGTGACCGGCTCCATGGCCGTATAATCCTACTATTTACTGATGGCGATGTTCTATTTTGTATTGTATGATACACACTACGTCCACTTTTAAGTCTTTGGTTGTTGTTAATGTTTGCCGAAATCCTTTCGTGAAATATTGTCGTGCCATTGTTTTGATTTGTTGAAGCGTTTTGTGTTTTGTGTGTAGACTGTGTCGAGTCTCCATTCTCAGCGGACAAAATGTCGCTTATTTTAAAAGATGTCAGAGGTTTTCCAGGACTTCTTCTGACATTTTCGTCCATGGCTAGCCGCCTGATTGGTTCATAGGTATCCTTTTGACAGACATGATGGTGCTTCTCCATCAGTCTTTGGAAATGACGAAGCTCTAAGAGTCGCTGTGCATCGACGAAATACAGCGTTTGTAAGGTTTGAGGATACATCTATCCGTCACAATTTAAAGTATCAATTACAACACTAGTATGCCTATGTCTGGTTATATCTGTCTAACGATAACACATGTACCCGATGTAAAACCGTATCTAATACAAACTCGCATATCCATCAACGTTAAAACATTTGTTTAATCCTCAAATATTAAAATGGTACAGCTTAAATTTATCCATCAGAGCGAAAACGAGGCTGTATTTATAATCACTGGTCCAGTAGAAATAATTTAGTCATTTATTACACTCTCCTCGGTAAACTTAAATTGTTTTGACCACTGTGACTTCATTTTAATATCATTACTGACAAGCAAGGTGATATTTTATGGTCGTGTTGATAAAATCCTTTCTTTGGGAGATCTTTGACCTCTACACTCTTTCACGCATGCTGACCTATTGCGATGAAACATACGTTTAGACCTTTAATTAAATGTGTTCTAAATTAAAAAAGAAGACAACTTTGAATATGATTGGATGTAACCGATTTTTTTATGAAAAGAAATATAACCACAGAGGCCATCATTGTATTTTAACAGATTTCTATCTATGTAATAAGCTTCATTCAGTGTCGCATATGAAAAGGGCATCATAAATTATATTCATTGTGACAATGGGGCGGGTGTGTTTACGGCAGCCAATCATAGAGACAGAATCTCTGCATATTTAATTGCATTGAGTCACATTCGTCTCGGATATACCAATGAAAATATTCTTCTATTTATTGATACGGTTAGCTGTTCGTGTGATACGTCATAGCAATTGCTCATATGTTTAGTTCAATTTACCACAACACAACTAAACCACTTTCACTGTTACTGTTACATGGTGACAATTTACAGTTGCTCAAATGTTGAAAGACTGTCTAATCTATAATCTGAATGTTATATCGTTGATTCAATAGCATAAATGTCTAACTAAACCATGTCAAATTAAACAACTGATTGCCTCGTATGTCACCATGAACGTAAATATAATAACGTAAAAGTTAACAGTATTCCAAGATCCACACTGTTCCGGGGTCTGTTTCGGGGACATTTGATCCACACTGTTCCGGGGTCTGTTTCGGGGACATTTGATGATGTATACAACAGCTAAACGGTTAATCACTCCCTCATACAGACTCATTTGTGACGGAAGATTTAATTGCTCAAGAGCAATTTCCCTTGTGCAATACACTGTTTGCAAATCCAATTAATAATTAAACTTTCATTTAGAAAGATTTTCGAAATAACTAGTCGTCTGCTGCAGTTTTGTTTAGGTGGGAAAGGGTTAATATACCCGAGTTCTCGATAAGTAATGAGTAAATTGGTCTTTTCCTAACAATATATCTTTTTAGAGTCAATCGTCAAATGAACCGTCCCCCGAGAAAACCAACAGTAAGGCCTCTGTGTAATGTATCGACCTAGATCAGGCAGCGCAATTCGGACCGACACATTCCGTCTCAGGGGGGAATTGAGGTTAAGAGTAATTATTCATGAAACAGAATATCCACAGGAGGCGAAAAGTTTCTGTCCGGGTAAGCCTGCACGGCATGCTTATGCTGATCCGGATCGAGTCCACAATGGTGTTTTTTTCGCGCGACAGCTCACATAAAGATAAAACACGCCCATTTTATACAGCTCTGTATACTTACACTAAAACAACAAAAAAAGCATTTATCCTGATAAGAAAGTACCGACAACCAATTATTCATAAGAATTGCGATCTTTATATTACCGATATTCAAAAACATTTCATATTAATAAAAACAGCTATATAGATATATTATATCCTAGAAATAACGGTACGAACATGCAGGTTTACATCTCTTAGGTGATCAACTGATCGAATGACCGAATTCTTGGTGGGGACCGAGTTAACCGTTTACATCATATAGACGCTTTCTGAACGCTCTGCAGCAGACGGCCTATTGAAAACATAGTGACAAAACAAGCAATATCTTCTTTTGTCACAAATGTTTTTCACTTAAAGTTAAGGTTATCCATTTATTATAGAGTTTTTTTGTTGTTGACAAAATACCTTATTTACTAATCAAACTTTTATTTTATGGAGATATTCAATAGTTTTGTCAATAGTTGTTTCTAGATGTGTTTAAAGTCGTCTGCTGCATACTTGTGGTATGTAGGGAAGTGTTAAACTACGCATTTATGATGTTCACAACTCCTTGGAAAATATCTTTAGTTGGGCTGCTGCATAACATGAGATTTAGCTATACACGCACATGAGATTTAGATATACACGCACATGAGATTTAGATATCTAGATATACACGCACATGAGATTTAGATATACACGCACATGATATTTAGATGAGATTTAGATATACACGCACTTGAGATTTAGATATTTAGATATACACGCACATGAGATTTAGATATACACGCACATGATATTTAGATGAGATTTAGATATACACGCACATGATATTTAGATGAGATTTAGATATACACGCACATGAGATTTAGATATTTAGATATACACGCACATGAGATTTAGATATTTAGATATACACGCACATACTTTTCGCCTAGTCGGGGCACCCTCTATGTTCATTATGTATGCACCTCTGTTTAGGGCGGCGACACATGTCGCGGTGTCAGTATGCAAATTAGCAATCAACAAAGAGATTATAAATATGTTATATTATCAACTAGAAGGTTTTGCACTGAACTACCTATACCGTATGTCCCGATTACCGTAAATGTATGTGGGCCGTGTTTAGCGATATGAACTGTTATTATATATACCTGCATATTTTCCGGTGCGGATTAATGCAGATTGTCGCGATCAAATGCAGCATTGCGTATTAAAATCCGTATTTGACAGTAAATGCGTAGAGTGCTTACTGTTGTGCAATTGCATGTATGGACGGACCGACCCACGTTTTTACTGTACGCAGATGCAATGGGACTCTTATGTGGCTAATATGTAAACAAGCAGGTTGGCGACGTTGGATTCGACTTGGGTGTGGGTCCTTATCAACGAAACTCAGACGCGCACACCCTGGGCTCATATGGCACCTGTCCACTAAGTTGCATCGGAAGCGGCCCGTCGGTTTGGGCTGTGAAGCGACGCTTTACAAACAACTGGACAGACACACATATACGCACACAGACAGACAGCTGGAAACGCCAGATAATAAGGATACCTAGCGAATCCTAATATGATAACAAAGAAAAAGACAAAACGTGCCAACCGGTTTCGTTTATCATATTATGTTCTTGTTCCGGTATATTTCTTTGTTTTAAGTCATATGCGATGTATATGTTTATATCACGCTTCATGAAGGAGCTTTGCTTCCATATTTGCCGCGTATCCCTTTTCTACAAACATGATTGAACAAACGACAAGAGCCTAATAAGTCATATCTATAGAGACACTGCTAAATAAACAAGATGGGGCCTTAACGGCTCATCTGTTTACATGAACAGTCGTAGTCACTGGCGGTCATGTATTTTTGGTAACTCAATTTTGATAGAGAGTCAGTCTTTTGGTAGAGGAGTATTCATTTGAAATGCTTTCAGAAGCGAGTTGCTACATTTAAAGGATAATCTTATCAAATAGTTCCAATTTACATTCAAGTTTAACTGCAAAAAGCCTTTGTCTTTGCCAATCAATTTTGTTAAAAAGCTGTTTTAGTGAAGATAAAATACGGATCATTTATGTGAAAAAGTTGTCTGACATTCATATTGTGATGATAGAGAGTAATATTATATTTGTCTACATTTAAAAGCAATCGTTACCAGTCACTGTAATGTCGAAGTGTTCGGTCTGCGTATATATTAGTTTAGAGAGTATATAAGAACACTGCAAACCTTTCCATATCAGGATTAGTTTCTATTAGACACCTTTATATTCATTATATGAGCCGCGCCGCGAGAAAAAACAAAATTGTGGAAACTGCGTAAAGTATCGACCCGGATATATGCCAACGCTTGCCGCGCAGGCTTACCCGGATAGACACTTTTCGCCTCCTCTGGATTTTCTGTTTAAGGAATCATTATTCAATATCTCTAGTCCCCTGAGACATACTTTGTCGGCCCGGTTCAGTCTGCGTCGAATGCCCAGGCTGATCTGGGTCGATACATTACGCAGAGGCCATACTATTGGTTTTCTGGCGCGATGGCTCATGTATTTTATTCTTTCATCAATGTTGTGTGTGCACGG
Organism: Clinocardium nuttallii; assembly: GCA_031471495.1. NCBI lineage: Eukaryota > Metazoa > Mollusca > Bivalvia > Cardiida > Cardiidae > Clinocardium > Clinocardium nuttallii. Next base: position 20,211 of record JAUELF010252996.1, read on the forward strand.
CTTTAAAGTAATGACGGTTGTATTTCACTGCCGACCCATAATATGTGTATTACGTTCGGTAATCTTATTGTGGGAGAATTTGATTAATATCCGATCGAGCTAATACGATTTACTCGTCCTCTGTTACTCAAGGTTAAATAACTCCTGAAGTATTTTGGTACGGTAGCAGTCAGCTGATTGGCATGCCTAAATAATACACAAGTATTTTAAACACTAAATTATAACATGCCGTTTTATGTATACGACACATTTTATGATAATATTTTGTTTTTGTTTTATTTGTGTTAAACCCCGTTTTCAACATTATTTCAGTTATTTTACGACGACAGGTAACCATACCATTACTAGACAGGGAATGTTCATTTCCAAAGTAAATTCCTCCATGGCCGCTCCGACTACCGGGGGATCAAACCCGGGATGCCCGATTCAGATTCCCCGATACTTACCACTCGGCCAAAGCAGATAACTTTATAAATATTCAAGATAATTACTTATATCATGAAAACATATCCACATGTGAAGGAATGTGATATTGTTAATGACTACTTAGATTTGGTTAATTAGCCAATGTATTATGTATGTGCCTGGTAAAGAGTATCTTATTACAGATAAAAACAAAACTAACTTTATGTAAATACAGACGAGCCGTACCGCGAGAAAACCAACATTATGACATATGTGTAATGTATCGACCAGATCAGCCAACATTATGACATATGTGTAATGTATCGACCAGATCAGCCAACATTATGCCATCTGTGTAATGTATCGACCAGATCAGCCAACATTATGCCATCTGTGTAATGTATCGACCAGATCAACCAACATTATGCCATCTGTGTAATGTATCGACCAGATCAGCCAACATTATGCCATCTGTGTAATGTATCGACCAGAT
>JAUELF010252997.1:0-11773 GCA_031471495.1 Clinocardium nuttallii
GGAACTCCGACTACTCCTATTGTATTAACCAGCCGGAACTCCGACTACTCCTATTGTATTAACCAGCCGGAACTCCGTCTACTCCTATTGTATTAACCAGCCGGAACTCCGACTTCTCCTATATTGTATTAACCAGCCGGAACTCCGACTTCTCCTATATTGTATTAACAAGCCGGAACTCCGACTTCTCCTATATTGTATTAATCAGCCGGAACTCCGACTTATCCTATATTGTATTAATCAGCCAGAACCCCGACTACTCCTATTGTATTAACCAGCCGGAACTCCGACTACTCCTATTGTATTAACAAGCCAGAACTCCGACTACTCCTATTGTATTAACCAGCCGGAACTCCGACTACTCCTATTGTATTAACAAGCCGGAACTCTACATTCTCCAGCTGTATTAACCAGCCAGAACTCCAGCTTCTCCAGCTGTATTAACCAGCCAGAACAGGCCGAATTCCGGTAACTCCGGCTGTACTAACCAGCCTGAACATCCGTATTTCCGGTTACTCCGACTGTTTTAACCAGCCAGAACAGACGGAGTTCCGGCTTCTCCGGCTGTATTAACCGGCCAGAACAGCCGAAAACTTTTTATTACTACGGCTGTATTTACCAGCCGAAAAACATTAGTCTGGTCATCCTTAAGCTTAAACTACATGCAGTATGTGCATATTCATTGTTTTTTAATTTTAATATTGGCTTGCTTATATGCAAAAACGTCAACGTGTAGGCACGAATGCAAAATCGAATCTGATAGGAGCAATTATGTCGGTGCTATGTAATTACATGTTTAACTCTAATTCAAACCGGACCGTCCAACTCCTGCTGGGTTTTGCAGCCGGCTGCCACAAATCCGGGGAAATTCGGCTAGTGTGACTGGGAGCCAGAGTGTGTCACCTTCACCTGACACATGTCAGGATGCAAGTAAAAGTCTTTTTCGAGCAATATACAAATAGAGTTGGGCTGTAGAGTTGGCCAAATTGCCAACTTAATCTGAACATTGCATCAAGCTGCCATACATCCGGGTGCAATGTCGGGATTTTGTTACATACCGCTTAGTGTTACAGGTATAAAGGTGCAACAGAATTCTACCGACAATACCCCCAGCGTTTGACACAGTAAATCCGATATTTCGGTAACAAATCGTACTGAGTCAGATAAGCTATGTTTACTGGCCGTCACGTTACCAACAACACGTGAAATGGGATTTATAGATGGGACTCAAACCCCAGGAATTAAAACTTAATTTATAAAAACGGAGAAATATTGTTGGGACATATGTATTTGTGAAGGCAATATTTTTACCGTTTGTAAAGAGAACTTATTAAAGCGTTGAGTCTCTCTGTTTTGTATACGTGATGTCTACAGACTGTACGCAGCATAAGCACGGAAAGACACGCCGACACGCCGATAATATTGTTCGTCTGTTTGTTTTTCCTGCAAGAGTGTATATGGCTAATGTAATAAGCGGCGAAATAGTTTGCACTGAAAACACTGTTACCATCATCCCACGAACATTAGTTTATTATATGTAACATTATCAAACAATACTTCCCGCTCGTGAACATGTTCCCTAATACAGTGAACTCACTAAAGGGACCCATACATTACTTTGACGGGGAGTTGGAGCCGGTTATCGACGTATTTGAACGGAACCTCAAGTTATGCTAAATTCAGTTAGCATTATTAGCTTCGCAATTCATTTATATATCGTAATAACAAAACCAAAGTCAGTGATGAAATCATATCAAGAAATAGCACAGAAGTAGGTCTGCTTGCTCGTATGAACAATTAGAACTCTTGCTGGACTGTTTTTAAAAGACAAAGCTGTTCCATACAGGGTTCGAATAATCGCGAGTGCATTGTACACTCATTGTTACCATGGTTACGATTTACACATTTAACTACTTCCTCAGCAATTGACATAAGCTTCTTCAGTTGATTTAAAGTCTTCAAATTTATACGGTCGATAAATGTATTGTCACTCATTAATTGAACTAATTTATGAATATAGTCGATTCGTTCAACATACTTTGGTACACTTAAAGGGGACCCCACTACAAGTGTATTTTTCAAAGGATTTTGCTTTGCACTTCTGATTTAAATTCTCACATATTCTGCCATTCATACTGAATTTCAATGATAGATTTATTTATTTATTCTATGCTTCAATCTGCATCTGCCTATTATACTATAGTATATAAAACCATGATAACTAGGGAAACATAAAGGAATTTGTCTTTGACAATCATAATTATTTCGTTGAAGACGAAAGTTTATCAAACTATCTGATTATATATTAGCTTTTTTATTTATTAATATAAGTTTATGTAGATGTTTGATTACATTAAATTTGATTTTTCTATATTCAAAATTGAAGAAATATGTCCATTAAAATATGGCTGACAAGGGAGGTAAATCTTGTATTTGTGTTTAACATTGTTTGTTCGGTTCATTGACAGGTTACATCTTCATTATCAAAATTCCCTCTTTGTGTTTAACCCATTCCAACCTGCAGACACATGTTGACGCAATAGCAGCAAACGACTTTTGAACACATTATGGCCAAAGATGAAATTGCAATTTCTCCTTTGGCCACAATGTTGTTAACTTTATTTAACAGTAAAGCTATCTTTTATGGAGATTTTTCAGGTTTTCTGTCACTATAGTCGTCTGCTGCAGATTTGTTGTATAATGTGGAAAAGGGTTAATGCAACAACTGTCGGCTGCTTTGTTATTAGGGACTGCACATCTTGTCAGTCATTGAAAATTCACTGGTCCAAAAATCTAAAATCTTTGGTTATATTTTTGTTATTCAATCTACATAATCTAAGGCTAAATAAAATATTAACAATTGATAATCTCTCCTACTTCTTGTAACACTATTTACTTTATCAATTCTTGTTTCACTTTACGTGCTTGTGAGCCGTTACATTTGCGAAAGGTTGTGTATGGTGAGAGACAATGAGAAACAAGAAATATCTTTAAAACAGATAAACGTCGATCAATATGAGAAAACATTAAGAAATGGAACAATACAGAGAATACGTTACATGACTGGAGATTACGATAGGCTCACAGGGGGTCTATACGTTTTTGACGATAAATAACTGAAATCTTATCATGTTTCAAATATAATTAATATTTTGCTCTTATATATTATATTTCATACGTTTTCACTGATTTTTTTCACTTAAGATTATTACTCAAGGAAAACAATTAAAGGTTTGTATGCAGAACATTTCATTTAAAAACTTCACCTTATTAGTGCCCCTCGTAGGATCCGGCGCCAACATACATCGTCTACAATTTAAATCACTTGAATAACACATCTAGGTCAAAACTCACATTATACATCTATCGACGAAAAAGTATGATCTGTGAGAAACAACATTAACGTAATTAGTATATACAAGTTGAACAATACTTTTAAGCACTTATACTTAGGATCCAAATATAGATACAGATTTACAGAATTTACCTTAATCCTTGCACGACTAATTGGCGTACATGGAAGCGTCAGGTCAGGATGCATTACGGTTCGTATTCGCAGAGCACCGCTCATACATGTATGATTATTTCATTTACAATTCTGAAAATAATGTTTAAAACTACTTGTATATTGCTCTTTACGATAACCCGGTAACGTCCCTTGATATTTTCCTTTTGGGGACTACCTTTTGAAAAAATGGCGGACATAGACAAAGCAAACAGCGCGGCGTGCCGAGAACAACAATGAATTGACCTCATTTTTGGTGAAAGATTTGAAGCTTGTGAATGCTCTCTTCTGTTCATCGTGATTGTTTCGTTCAGAGCGCAAAATTCCGTTCCGCTCATAAAGCGTTACAATCACGCTCACGATCCAATCACGTTCTGCTCAGAGTGTCAATTCCATGATGTTCTTAACTGTAAGAACATCTTGAAATTGACATATTTACCGTTCACACTCCGTTCCGCTCCCGTTCCATTCCGCTAATGAAGTGTTCATAAAATGATCATACCATTGTGATTGCTTTTTTCCGTTCCACTCAGATTGAGCGAAGCATTCATGTAATTGGATTGTTTCGTGCATTATGATGTTTCAGAGCGCAAAATTCCGTTTCGCCCATAAAGCGTTCCAACTTCGTTCCAATCACGCTCACAATTCAATCACGTTCTGCTCAGATTGTCAATTCCATGATGTTCTTAACTGTAACAGTCACATGTGGGTCGGCGTTGTAACTTTGGTTTAAGTTTTGAATGCAAGGCTTTTTGCTGTGAAAATATTTTCCTGTAGTAGAGCTTTTTGATCTGCAGTATTCGTCATGGAGAAACGTTTTGAATCGTCTGAGAATAGCTTTACTGTGCAGTTAAGAATGTCTGGAATATCGTTTATGAATATTAGGAATAAGATTAGTCCTAAAACACTACCTTGGGGAACTACACTTGTCTTTCCTATGTCGAAGTTTTACCATTGACTACCATTGATTACCACTCTTTGGTGGCTTTCGTTCAGAAAGTCTGCAACCCAGTTGTACACCTTACCTCTTATACCCATAGCCCATATTTTTTTAGTAGTCTTGGGTAATACAAGTTATGGCCCTTTTTTTACTTATAAATTCTGGTAAAAGTTATGCATGCAACTACATTATGAGTCCATATATCTGTGTTTACTTAATGCATTCCATTGTTACTTATACAATCCTTCCAAACTATCACACCTATACAGATTATCAAGTTGAATAACTGGATACTGCATGCAATGCAAGTTATAGACCTTTAAATTCTGGTTAAAGTTGTGTGTGCAACGACACTAAAGAGTCCATATCTTAGTAACTACTTGATGCATTGCATTGAAACTTAACACAACCCTTCCCAGCTATCACACCTATATAAACAATCAAGCTTCGTACATGTGTAACTCTTTCAAGCTTATAATGCAAATCATGGTTCTGTTTTTACGTAGAAATTCTGGTTACAGTTTCGAATGCATGGATATACTTCAGTTACCACTTATGATATTGACTTGAAATTAATTCAAGATTGTCAGACAATCAAGTCAGATAACTCTTGTAAGGATTTTGTAAAGAGTATGGCCCTTGTTTGACTTTGAAAATTGGGTTAAAGTTGTGCATGCATGGTACTGTCATGAACATATCTCAGTAATCACTCAGGACTGATTTGAAACTTCAATATAGTCTTAAAACGTATCAAACAATCAGGCTAGATAACTGCTGACTGATTTTATTATAAATAATGGCCAGAATGAGTGTGGATGTTATCTAGTGTGGTTTTAAACATTGCTCTAGTCCGGAAACAGACAATCTTGTTAACATTTTAGTAATGGCTTACCTGACCACAAATATAGTTAATGTAAGTGACTCTGCGGTTTGCATAACTCAGGTGAGCAATCAATGGCCATCATGTCCCTCGTGTTTATACAAACTTAAGTAAAAAATCATCAGAACATTCATCACCACCAAATCGCAGTCGGGATCGAGATTGGACCATGTTGGGTCTTAAACTAGGTCACTGTGCCAAATTCTAGAAAACCCTGTTAGCACACAAGGGGTTTAATCTTCTTGAAACATTATTAGAACATTGATCTCTATCAAGTTATTCAGTTATATCACGGCGTTTCCTTGGTTAGTGACCAGTACTACCGGTCAATTTTATCCTGACACCATCCAGTCAGTGGTAATGCTGACCCTGTAACCCTGAGCGTCAAGGAGCGCAACAATTACTTCAAATTAAAGTATGCGGAGTTTTAAACTAGGTCATGTGGGCTGAAAAACTAGTTACTTATGGCTTTCCACAGCTGGTTTGGAACACATTTACACATGTCCTTTACATATGTGCTGGTTCATTGACAATACTCACTCCTTAATTGCAGCTTTATTCCTACTGTTAATCAAATTTTCACACGACATATGTCTACCAGTTATATCGGATATATGTTCTTTTTATGTATTTTTATGTATATCTGTCATTTGAATACAGGCTACTTATATGAAATAAGCCAAAATATCATACGCTTTTTTTCAGACAAGTCTCAACCGAAGACATCTACATAGAAATTAAGATGGTTTTTAAAGTACTATGTCAAAAGAAACTGATCGTTTTGGCAACTTGTCTTTTAAATACACTCCTTTTAAAGTAGACTCAATACAGATACATTTGCATCTCGTAACTAATTATCACGTCTTCAATACTAAGTTGCAAATGAAATGATATTTATATTTTCTAAATTCGACAGTTCTTTCCCTTAACGTATGAGTATTGGGGCAGTCGTCTTTCGCCAAATTATGAAGCATTTCCGGATGTTTCAGTCATCTTAAAATAATAAATGTCACCCGACGAATGGTAAATAGAAACAAAGGGATGATTCCCTGAGAATAATGATGGGTTGTGTACAGATGAGAGAAAGACATGCAAATCATACGTTGGTGAACTTGTCACCGTAACAGAAGTCAGAGTGAAAGACTTGCATAAGGTCACTCAAGTTATCTGCATTAAGGATGCTTTTGGAACTACGCAGTGCATGTACTTTTTCGTCAAATAGGACGTTTTTACTGTAATATTGCCACATTAACAATTCAAACAATATAGCAGGAATTTGACATGCATTGATATATTAGTGAAATCAAATGCATGCAACATCCCATCTACCTAGTAAAATGCTTAAGTTTCACATTTATATCGCACATTTCACTGTGATATTTACTCCATGCCACTAGACACATTTATACAGATTTAAATAAAACAAAATGAGTCTATATTTGGGTTAAGAAAATAAGAACTAATTAAATAGCGAAGTAAGCGATTGACATGTCGGAAACTGTCCAGAGAATACCGACATCCAATCGTTTTGACGGGATTACACGAATAATACCGATTAATTTGTTCATGTAAATGTGAATCTTATCTTCTTTTATAGAGAGTTAGTATTCTGTTTTTAGGTTTCGTTCTGTTCCATAGACATCGCTTAAATGTGTTTACGTTGTGCTTACTATGGAACACACGACTGGAGTGTGCTAGACCGGGGCTTTCGCGTATTGTTGTTTTTTGTGTTGATTACAAAATATGATATGTAAAACATTGTAATATTAAAGATCACATTTTCCATAATATTACAAATTCAAATAATGAACTGTTTAGGTATTGGGCAATTTGTCGGAAAGTGCGTTGAGATTGTCCACACAATTTCCATAATATGACGCATTTCAAATAATGAACTGTTTATGTATTGGGCAATTTGTCGGAAAGTGCGTTGAGATTGTCCACACAATTTCCATAATATGACGCATTTCAAACAATGGACTGTTTATGTATTGGACAACTTGTCCAAAACCTACGCGTTCTAAAAGTGAAACGTGCACTGAAACCGCTAGTCTTATTGACCTTGAATGAAAATGAACGCTCTATCGCTACACCAACGAGGTCGTGAATGATTGAAGGTTACACAACTACTGATAAGGACATTGTAGTACATCAGATATCACGAATCCGGCAAATGTTGATTGAAAAAGCAGACATAATTCCTCGATTGAACAACAGTGGACTTCATAAATATATAGATAATGCATATTATTTTTGTTCATTATGAATGGGGCGTATTTTTGATAGCAAGGATTACCGACAGTCAACGCGTAAAATCTTTCTCTGCGCCAGTACATCAAATAGGTTTACCAACAAGTCATTAAATGCATGAATAAACACTTTGAAGTGATATATATATATATAATCCAGCTAGTTATTAGATGTTTCTCTTTACTATAGGACACTTTGATCTATCAATTTCTTGTATCAACCAGAATGCTAAATTTGCAAGCTAAAATCTAAAACAAAACCAAGAAACGGTTCAAATACACTGGTTCCATGACACACATACAATTACTATGTCATTGTAAGACCTCACTATTAATGACGTCATATCACTGGATGCTATATATAACTCAGTACACCATGAATGTTTGTCCTATGATCGTCATAAGTAATAGCTATATATTGCTGTCTTACTTTCCGATTGCTCCCAATGACTTATGTAGAACCAATTAGTCAGCAATGACCTCACTAGACGTTCAGTTGTCGGTTTCTCAAAACGTCTGCCATATTTTCTATCAGAACTTGTTGAAAGAGACCTAACAAAGACTGAATTATACGCTTTGTTTGTGTATTGTGGTGAAACTGGCCATGAAAAGATACATTTCTACAAAATAGTGTAAGTATAAGGTAGGCATATGAACATTGGGATCAGATGTTTTTCCCAATCCTTAAAAGATAGTTCCCTCCAAATGAATGCCGTAACAAGCCGGGATAAATGTATTGTCCTTTCATCGTCATAAGTAATATTTATATGTTTTGAATGAGTTTATCCTTGCCATACAAATTACGTATTTCTGGCTCGCAATTACTAATTGTAGTGTATTGGTTATTCAGATCTTGGGGCGACATGGATGATATATTGTTCGAACTTATTCTAGAAATACGCATTTCGTTTGAATAAACAGCTTCATTTTTTTTATTTATAACATCATGTGAACTGTTTGAGAGTCGTACTCTTCAAGTAGGTATAACATTTAGAGGATAGTCGAGGCTTGCGTAACTCGCCTAATGCTGATTCGCCATAATAAGGTTCCTCTTTTTAATCGACGAAACATTTTTCAAATGGACGATTCAAGTTGTTTATTTAAAATTCAAAATAATTTTGGCTTGAATAAAATTATACCTTGGAAAGTAATTAGCAATTGCAGATTGGAACACAAACTGAATATTTATCCATTTTACCAAATTTAAAAAAAATGTCATCGTATGTACGGGCATCAAACTGCACAAAGGACTAGGGCGAAGTTTGTCCGCTAACCAACGTTTAACAAAGTAAACACTATATTTGTGTACCCCAAAGTGCATAATATACGAACCTTGGGCTATCTTATCAAGGACGAAAAACAAAATGTGTTTACCAGACGGTGTTGTTTTTAAAAACTGCCATGATATATGACAGCACTTGAACGCTTTATGCAATTATATAGACGGTTTCCTAAAAGAGCGATGACATTTGTAAACCGAACAGATCCAGACCGCGCAGTCTGATCAAAATATTTGCAAACTGCTTTTTAAAAAAAAATCGTAATATGAAAAAGGTTTTTTTTTTTTTAATCGAGCAAGATGCGCAGCCGATCCGAACCTAAACTATTCACAAACGTTTCTAAATTGACAGGTGCATACATATCTCAGGGAAAGGATTATTTTTCATATTATGATGCGTGGTTACTTTGAAGTTTTACGATTCTCCTTCTGATTTCGGGAGAGGTTGTTATCATTCTCTTCCAAGGTCATCGTAAAAAAGGGATACTTCATGTGCAAAGGCTACTATTTACACCATAGTTTCAGTTTTAGTGGAACTCCGCATAACAGTTTATCATATATTGTCAAATTTATTTATTGCTGTACATTTACTCTGTATGCACTTTTAGTAAGTTATTGGTGTTTATCTTATACTCGTTATCCTCTATTAATGAAATAAGTTTAAATTATTTCCTACATCATGCATTCTCTTTTAAACGGATAAAACGGTTTTATACCAACGATACAGGGAGTTTGCGTGAAACACCGAACTTAAACACCAACACATTCAATTCTAGGCTTGCTGGCAAGATAAGTCGTAATTATATAAGTCACTGAAAATATACAAGTCAATGAAAATATACAAGTCACTGAAAATATACTTCCTGCTGCAATCATACCAATACCCTTTTGTACATCGGCCCTATTTATACAGAATGTTTTAGGCGATAAGGTGATCGAAGTCAAATTAAAAACATACCCCTGTGCAATAGGCCAGTTTTCTCCTAGCAACATATTTCTATCAATACTACAAATAAATGTCTAGTCAATTTCAAATGCTTCATTTGAAAGTCTTAATCTACGCTTCCTTCTAAAACGAAAGGCAATGCTATATGCTTAAAAATAGTTTCTGATAAATACCTAAACATAAATGTATGTTATAGTATAACACTGGGAATGATTTGTATGATACCATTTATAGAGTATATTTGCAGTATCTACATTTACATATAGATGTTTTGAAAATCGTCTGAATTCATATCCCGAGGAAACAAGACGCATTCGATATCCTCAGAAAACAAGACGGATACGCCGGGGGATTTCATATCCCGATTAAAACTAAACCATTCGATATCCTGATTAGACTAGACGGATACGACGGGGATCTCACTCACATCATGTGTTAACTTGACGAATACGCCGGGGATCTCACTCACATCATGTGTTAACTTGACGAATACGCCGGGGGATCTCATATCCTGAGTAGACTAGTCGGATACGCCGGGGATCTCATTATACGTGTATAATAGACAGACACGCCGGGGGGATCTCATATTCTGAGAATACTAGATGGATACGCCGGTGTGTCTCATATCCTGTATAAACTAGACGGATACGCTGGGGGATCCAGCACCCTGTGTTGACAAGACAGATACGTCAGTGATTATTATAGTCTACACAATATATTAACCCGGGGGATGTTATATCATTAGTAGACCATACGGATTTGCGGGAGCATGTAATATCTTGAAAAGACTAGTCGGATACGCCAGGAGATGTCATTTCCTCAATAGACAAGTTGGATACACTGGTGTTAAATCCGGAGCAGAATAGTCAGATACACTGGGGGATGTTGTTTCCTGAGAAGACTAGTCGGATAGGCACGGGGATGTCATATCCTCAGCAGACAAGTTGGATACACCGTTGGATGTAATATCCTCAGTAGACAAGTTGGATACACCGTTGGATGTAATATCCTGAGCAGACTAGTCGGATGCACCGGGGGATGTTGTATCCTGAGCAAACTAGTCTGATGCACCGGGGGATGTTGTATCCTGAGCAGAATAGTCAGATACACCGGGCGATGTTGTATCCTGAGCAAACTAGTCATATGCACCGGGCGATATTATATCCTGAGTAGACTAGTCAGATGCACCGGGGGATATTATATCCTGAATATACTAGTCATATGCACCGGGCGATATTATATCCTGAGTAGAATATGCATATGCACCGGGCGATATTATATCCTGAGTAGACTAGTCAGATGCACCGGGCGATGTTGTATCCTGAGCAGACTAGTCAGATACACCGGGGGATATTGTATCCTGAGTAGAATAGTCAGATGCACCGGGGGATGTTGTATCCTGAGTAGATTAGTCAGATACACCGGGCGATATGTATCCTGAGTAGAATAGTCAGATGCACCGGGGGATGTTGTATCCTGAGTAGATAGTCAGATGCACCGGGGGATATTGTATCCTGAGTAGAATAGTCAGATGCACCGGGGGATGTTGTATCCTGAGTAGAATAGTCAGATGCACCGGGGGATATTGTATCCTGAGTAGAATAGTCAGATGCACCAGGTTATATTGTATCCTGAGTAGAATAGTCAGATACACCGGGCGAATGTTGTATCCTGAGTAGACTAGTCAGATACACCGGGCGATGATGTATCCTGAGTAGATTAGTCAGATGCATCGGGGGATATTATATCCTGAGTAGAATAGTCAGACGCACCGGGGGATATTGTATCCTGAGTAGAATAGTCAGATACACCGGGCGATGTTGTATCCTGAGTAGAATAGTCAGATACACCGGGCGATGTTGTATCCTGAGTAGATTATTCAGATGCATCGGGGGATATTATATCCTGAGTAGAATAGTCAGAAGCACCGGGGGATATTGTATCCTGAGTAGAATAGTCAGATACACCGGGCGA
>JAUELF010253017.1:0-11773 GCA_031471495.1 Clinocardium nuttallii
TATAACGTTATGGTGGTCGTTCGACTTCGTAGGGTATATAACGTTATGGTGGTCGTTCGACTTCGTAGGGTATATAAGCCGTTCCAGGCGAAAACCAACATTGTGGTCTCTGCGTAAAGTATCGACCCGGATCAGCTTAAGAAGGCCGCGCAGGGTAACTCGGAAAGACACTTTTCGCCTCCTGTGGACTTTCTGTTTCATGAATCATTACTCTATACTTCTATCCCCTAAGACAGAATGTGTAGGCACGGACTACGCTGGTCTGTGTCGAAATATTACGCAGATACCATACTGTTGGTTTTCTCGTGGAACGGATCATATGTTCTTGTGTTTATTGGAACTTTATATTGATCGTCCGACTTCGTATGGTATACGTTCTTGTATTCGCTCGAACTATATTGTGGTCGTTCAACTTCGTAGGGTATATGTTCTTGTATTTACATGAACTTTATTATGGTATTTCGAGTTCGTAGAATATATCTTCTTGTATATTGGAACTTGATTATGGTCGTTCGACTTCTTATGGTATACGTTCTTGTATTTACTTGAACTTGATTGTGGTCGTTCGACTTCGTAGGGTACATGTTCTTGTATTTACATGAACTTTATTGTGGTAGTTCGAGTTCGTAGGGTATATGCTCTTGTATTTACTTGAACTTCATAGGGGTCGCTCGACCTCATAGGGTATATATTCTTGTATTTACTTGAACTTTATAGTAGTCGCTCTATTTCTTGCGCTATATGTTCCTGCATTTACTGGAACTTTATTGTTGTTTCTCAAGTTCGTACTATATATGTTCTGTTATTTGCTGGAACGGCATAAAGGTTGCTCGACTTCGAAGGGTATATGTTCTTATATTTACTTGAACTTTATTGAAGTCGCTCTATTTCTTACGGTATATATTCTTGTATGTACTTGAACTTAATTGTGGTCGCTCGCATTCGTACGGTATATGTTCTTGTATTTACCTAAAAGGCATAGTGGTCGCTCGACTTCGTATGGTTTATGTGTATATACTTGAACTTTATTTTGGTCGTTAATGTTCGTACGGTATATATTCTTGTATTTACTTGAACTGTATTGTGGTCGCTCGAGTTCGTACGGTATTTACTTAAACTTTATTGTGGTCACTTGAGTTTGAACGGTATATATCCTACTTTATTTTGGTCGCTCGAGCTCGTACGGTATCTGTTATTTTGTTTATTTGAACATCATAGTGGTCGCTTGACCTCGTACGGTATATGTTCTTGGATTTACTTGAACTTTATAGTGGTCGTTCGTGACTTCGTAGGATGTATACAATTGTAGTTTATTGATCTTGATAATGGTCGATCTTCTACGTTACATATGAGTATGTTTGATGGAATTTGATATCTTTCCTCCGTTTCTGTTGTCATGAAATCTTTAGTTTTTATGGTCGTTAAGCCGGGTACAGTATGCGTACCTTTATAGTCGATATAATTAGGTAGTGGTCGCTCTGTTTTGTAGGGGATACTTGTACATTTTGTAATTGATGGACTCGAATAAAAAAGAAATCACATAGTGAAATTTAAAACTTTAATTGATATAAATAAACCCCGTTTACAAAGACTGAATGGTGATAAAATGACTTAACATAATTATTTGTTTTTTCAGTGTTCAAAATGAAATAACATTGTAGATCGTAACACTATCGAAAGGTTCAAACTTTGATTGGCAATTCATTATCCATGTTCCTGACACAAGTGCTCTTTTTTAGATGAGGAAAAAGGGGAAAATACTCGTTTTGAGTAACCTTTCCTTTTTCCATCAACGTTTTCAGTTTATGTGCGATAAATAACTTTTCCAATGTTGTTTGTCTTTGTTTTGAAAAAGACTCCATTGACAATACCTTAACAGGAAAACAGTTAACTCTTTCACTGCCAAATTTTACAAAGACGACTCTTCCATGTTCAAAATTGGACCTCTCCAATTCTCATCCAATGTCTAAGTGGCAAACAATGCAGATTTAAGAAGAGACAGTTCGTGACGAGCTGTCTCTTCTTAAATCTGTATTGTTTGCAAAAGCCTTTAATTGCCCTTGGCAGCGAAAGGGTTAACAAAATCCCACACGCCAAACTGATCTTTTATAAAATGCAAATTAACCATTATCTTGCTTCTGACGCCATTAATCAACAGGTGCGTATCCAGTAATGTACGGATTTTATACAGCTTATAGAGTACAATGCAGACCAAGATGTTAGCGGTCTAACACTGGTCTATATTGTCCGATACCGATGTATTTGTGTTCCCCCCTTAAAGACTAGTCAGTACATAAGTTTGAACTCGTCAAAGGTCGTTGATGGTGGTATCGTTTTAATGGATTCAGTGGGGTAAGGGTTAAAAAACAAAGGATTGCCAATTTCGATCACAGAATTATTCAGTGGAATAATTTAATGATTTGAAAAAAATATCTTGGATCGAATTGGCATTCGAACTGAACTGAATGTTCTTCTAATAGTTTAATCCTTTGCAGCATGCATTTGCATCTTGACGTATCCGCATCATAAGAAAACTTAAGAAGACACTGAATAAAAGTGTGAAATTTTCTACCAATGTTTTTAACACGTTTCGCCATCGAGGGAGTAAAAACATCGATGATACTCTAGCATGTTGGTTGGTTGATCTGAATCGGATCGGTTGAAAAGCCGTATTTTCTATGTCGATGTTTATACTTGAAACCAACAATACCTTCGCCTTGGGTGACCTTAAGCAACATGCATGATTATTCCAGTAATAAGGTGGGCATAGTAAAGAGGTTTTTTTTCCAAAAGATTGTTTTTCTACGGAGTTTATTTTGTTTTATCTTGCTACAGAAACTACATTGATATGTGAAAGCCTTTAGCGATAAATTACCCGCACAAGCCTTTAGTCGGATACCAGACCAAGCAATAGTATTGCCGATTAGACAGTTGGTTACCGAATAGTGTTTTATTCGGTAAGGCAACCGAGCTATTATGGGAATTCATTCCAAAGGAACAAAACGTAATGAATATGAAACAAAAAAAACAAATTAATGTAAAGAATCAGGAATAAAATCTACATGCTAAAATTATTTACTTTTACTGTGGTTTCATGGTCGCGTTTTGATTGATTGTTTTGGTGCTTTTCGCCGCTTTCAAAATTTTGCAGTTATATCACTGCGTTTCCTGGGTTATTTACTAGTACTACTAGTCCATTTATCCTGACACCAGCCAGTCAGTCGTAATGCTAACCCTGCAACCCTGAGCGCAAAGGAGGGCAGCTATTACTAGCATTTTCAAAGTATTTGGTATGACCCGACCGGGGATCGTACTCCTGACCTCCCGCACCCAAGGCGGACGCTCTACCTCTACACCACCGAGGCGGTTCATTGCCGTTGAAAGAGGTCAAATATTGGCCTGGTCGAGCGTTTTTTTAATAACTTGGAAAACGGTTAGTATACATGTATCCGTAAGTACCACACCTTTCTAGTCGGTGCGGCGATATTTGAACAATTAAACCAAAGGTAAGTAAATGATGACATTCTATAATGGTGCATTTGTACAAGATTCAACAATTTCATTCAAACCTACATATAAATCTTTAAAAATAATTTCGATTATTAATTTGCAAAACATTCTATTCTATAACAAAGGCTGAAGAAGATAGTGGTAAGAATCATACTTGAATAGTTAGAATAGAGTGAGCATTTTTTAAGTTTTTTAAATTTATATATTGATAAAGGGGAATAGTTGGATAGCAAAAAAAAAGTAAGAAATTTGTTTGTTCACCATTTCTCACATGCAGACGTATTTCGACTAAAAAGTTCTAGACAGGTAGAAATTATATTTACTGACAATGGACCATGTGTCCTTTTGCCAACATATTACAAAGGGACATTACAATTAAGATTAAGACAATTAGAAGGAAGTAGAAAGTAGATATATTTCTATATCGATGGTCCTAAAAGATTTTTAAAAAACCTTGAAATATAGTTAACTAAAGTCATTAAGCTTTTCGCTGCCAAATGCAAATTGAAAACAATGAAGATTCGGACGAGACATCTCGTACCGAGCTGTCTCTCTTGAAATCTGCATTGTTTGTCAATAAGACATTAAATTATACCAAATGCTATGTTATGGCGTGATTCAATTCTCAACTTGGAAGAGTCGACTTTGTGAAATTTGGCAGTGAAAGAGTGAAAAAGGAGAGAAAACTTTGTTTAAATAATGCATGACATCTTGCACGTTTTCGTGCTGGTTCCAAAATGATATCTGCACTATATAGGAAAATGATGAATACACTCGGCATTCAACCACTGATAAAACAGATGAACTGAAAGTAAACGTTTTAGCAAAAAGAAGAAAATATATAGAAATGTTAAGACTGTTACAAATATTTAATAATTCAATAATTGCACATAAAATAATTTAGCAGCCCTGTTCACAAATTTATCAGAAGTCGAGATGAAAGGAGTGGGGGCTATTATATTGCCTTTAACTCTTTCCTACATTGAACAAATCTGTGGAAAATATGATTATTGAAAAGTGTTGAAAACATTGTGGCACAAGGAGGAACTTCTCATTGCGAGCAATTTCTGTTTCATGTCACAGTGTTTTCAAAGCTCATCTGCTGCAGAGGCGCCATACTGATTTTACATTGTAGAAAAGGGTTAAACTCTAATGGATATCCAAACCCTATGTTGAGGGTACTCAAAAGAATCGTCTCAGCGAGACAACTCATTTGCTTCAACCAATGTAGGGCTTACTTCGACCATAAGTGGAGATACTGTTGGACAACGGATCTTTAATCTATTCCCACCTATAAGACGCTGCAACAGACGACTATCAAACACAATGCGACAAACGTATAACTTGCTCAAGACGAGCAATCTCTCCAACTCTATTCATCTATTTAACTTTCCCTTACAGAGATTGCTCACATTGTTTGCAAAGATGCTGTTAAAGTCGTCTGCTGCTGATTTGCTGTTTGTATGTGGGAAAGGGTTAACTCTACATATCT
Organism: Clinocardium nuttallii; assembly: GCA_031471495.1. Taxonomy (NCBI): domain Eukaryota; kingdom Metazoa; phylum Mollusca; class Bivalvia; order Cardiida; family Cardiidae; genus Clinocardium; species Clinocardium nuttallii. Next base: position 5,003 of record JAUELF010253017.1, read on the forward strand.
AGGTTTCTGATTTCACACTGTTTGATGACGTTGTTCAGGACACCGTAGATACGTCCAGCAATCCAAAGGTACCACAGGAAGAAGGGGCGAAGAGGGTTGTTGTGCAGAAAATAGGTCGGATCATTCTTCAAGTATCACACGCACGCTTCATTCAAGTCTTATCTACCTGCAAAATGGTCAAATAATAGTATGTTTACAAAATGGTAAAAAATAGCCCGGTTACAATATGGTCAAAGAATAGCCCTGTTACACAGTGGTCAAAGAATAGCCCGGTTACAAAGTGTTCAAAAAATAGCCAGGTTACAAAGTGGTCAAATAATAGCCCGGTTACAAAGTGGTCAAAGAATAGCCCGTTTACAATATGGTCAAAGAATATCCCTGTTACACAGTGGTCAAAGAATAGCCCTGTTACACAGTGGCCAAAGAATAGCCCGGTTACAAAGTGGTCAAAGAATAGCCCGGTTACACTATGGTCAAAGAATAGCCCTGTTACACAGTGGTAAAAAAATAGCCCGGTTACAAAGTGGTCAAAGAATATCCCAGTTACAAAATGGAACAATGGCCTGTATTTTTGCCTAAGTCAAAACGGGGGCATTACTGAATAATTATCAAAGCCATCGTTATGCGACTTGTTATAGACATGATTATTGTTCCTAGGCATATGTGTAACAAGTTTAATCTGAAAACATTTTACGGTTTCTTGAGTTATGAGGTAAGATTAAACGTCTCAGACGCTGACGCAGAGGCAGACGCTCACGACGACGCTGACGCAGACGCAGACGCTGACGCAGAGACAGACGCTCACGACGACGCAGAGGCAGACGCTCACGACGACGCAGAGGCAGACGCTCACGACGACGCAGAGGCAGACGCTCACGACGACGTATCACAATACCCTCACTCTTTTCTTCGAAGAACCGACCAGCTAAAAAGATAAACCCGGTTATAAAATTGTAAAAGAAATATAGCACGGTTACAAATGGGACATGTAGAAAAAATGCCCGGTTATGACGTTTTCTTAATTTAAAAAAATATCCGGTTATTACAATGTAAGGTTCTGCATGCTTATACATAAAGATAGGAACACTCGAGGTTCGGTATATCAGAATGATCTCATTTACTAACAGTCATAACTATAATAATACTAACAATAATACTAATAGAAATAATTTAATTAGTATTAGTAATAAATATGATAAAGATGCTATTAATAATGATAGCAAATAATGTCAATGCTTATTAAAATTAATAACAATAATAATAATATTGACTGTCAACATGATATTTCATCAAACTGGTTGAAATAATTTAATTAATCGAAAAACTAGATATAACATATATGTGTTAACAATCTAAGATATGAGTGTTAATTCTTTAACCAGCTTATGTTAACACCAAACAGTCATGACGACGTGGAACTGGAACAAAGCTATGGGGGAAAAAGAAGGGTTTCTTCTAGATAAATAAAGCTAATTCTAGAACTAATGAAACCTGTTGAAAAAGATAAATATTAAAACTATTAAAACACTCTATATGCAAACAAGCAATGCGAAGAAACATAGGATTGTCGTGTCTGATCATAATTCGGAAAAGCTTAAACATGTTAAACATGTTAAAACATAGGTTGGAAACATTAAGAAGCATTAGAAAAGTTAGGCGGTGCCAGAATTTAATCAGTTAAGAAGTGTCATAACTTACCTTTGAAAGGTAAGCCAGTTACAGATCATATTCTATCACAAATAATCAGTATCAGAACGCTTTGTACACAAGTAATCAATATAAGGACATATTGTTCAAGAGTAATTAGTAAAAGAACACACGTTTGAAATGTTAAGAAAATAACCAGTTTAGTATTTTTGTATTAACCTTTTCGCTGCCATAGGTAATATGGCTTGTGCAAACAATGTAGATTCAGCACATTACATACATATATCCGTATAGACGTTGGTGGGTCTAGGTCATAATCCAGAGGTATCAATAATGCTTCAGCTGTGCGGGGGACCAGGCTGTTCTGGGACTCCACTGACCGCTACGCCCAGAATGTTTACTATCGTGCGACTTGGTAGAAATACTAGTTTGGTATGGTGTTTTACATCGTTTTCAATAAGATTTCGGCTATATCACGAAGTCTGTAGGGTAATTTACGCATACTACCGATACAGTCGCCGTTGTGCTATTTCGCTATCCCGAGCGCCACGGAGTGGTAGTGACACTTGCCATTATTAATGCATTTAGTATGACCCGACCGGCGATCGAACCCTGGTATTTCGCTCCAAAGGCGGATGCTTTATCTACTTCACCACGTGGCACAGCCACAAATTACACTCTGAAGGGTCGTTATAGCCAGGACCAATCAATCAAGTTTATAACTCTAATAATCACTCTCGTGTGAGTCGGGTCTAACGATTTAGGAACTAATAGTCTCTCCGTTTTGGCATCGGTCAAATTACGCCAAATATATCCGCGGTCCTCCTGATGTACCAAATAGCCAAATAGTCCCCCCCCCCCCCCGAAAAAAAAGAAAATTGGTTTGCGTAGAGATTAATGTATACAATCACCATGTGCATTGAAATTAAATTCATTGTAAATATCTGTAGTATGCACTGAAAATGATTGATTTGACCATTTTGTACTATTTTGAACATGTTTGAAAGTGAAAGTAGAGAATGCTTATCACCGGTTTTATCCGGCCCCTATTTGGTCCAAAATGACGGTTACCATTTTCGCCGGGTGAATTCTTTCCGTTTCATATTTACATTGACGGACATTGATTTGAGCCGACTTTCTAGTTGTTTTTTTTGTCAGGGTATGCATTTAGATCTTTAAAGCATGAATGCAGATAGTGAATACGCTGATTATATGGTGTGTTTGTGTTGACTCATCAACATCGTCACTGTACGCAATGATACCAACATATTACCAGACTTTGATGTGCATGATTCATAATCAGGTGCAAGACACACAGGCGCTTTACTCTAAATATACACCGATATAAGCTGTGATGATATCAGCAATACCAAGTCTAAGATATCAGGAACATTTCAAAGAAAATTAGAGTATAATTCCAGGAATTGCAGTAAAGTACTCGTTGGTCTATTGATGATATGTCGTAAATATGTTTAAATATCGTTTCGCGACTACAAATAATACTACAACATATCAAAACTAATAACATATTTTATTATATAAGTAAATATATATATCAAATAAAATATATAAAATGATATCAGTATATAAATTGATCACATGACAATGATTGTATCCGATTCTAATATACCCATTACATATTGCTTTATATGTTACGTGTGTAATATAACATGACGGATCACTATGTTTGTATTCATCTGCAAATGTTTACATAATGGCTGAGAATGTGTTTCCGGAAAACACAAAAATCACGATAGATGGACGCGGTGCAGGGACCATTATCAGTCATAAAAGCAGTTAATTAAGTATTACATATTGGGACTATTTTCTGACAGCGAAAAGCCTTATTTCTCTTTTTGTTTCATCATGTGCTAAAACGAATTTGACATTTTTTGTCATTTCATAAACTTTCATTTAACTCGTCCAAGAAGCTCGCCAATTTTTTTTTAATAACACATTTCTTGATCTCATTTAATACAACTTTATATGAAATGAAAACTCATGTCAGATCCTATACATATCAAATAAGTGTTATCATATCAAGAACACATCTAAAATTTCAGTAACGATGACATGACCAAACAAAAAGTAAAAAAAATATTTCTACAAGTTATTATGCTACTACGTCTTATATCATCCCCGATGCGTCTTTAATCTGAACTGGCTGGAAATAAGAAAAGAAAATGGCGATGATACGTATAATTTTCATAAGTCTCTAAAGATCATTAAGAACTCTTAACCACAAAAATCGCTTATAATTGATGGTATTAAAGCGACAATCTGCCTTCGTTAAAATATCAAACATATGAAGAAAGTGACTTCTAACAGCAATACAACGTCAAAGTGGGAAGGTACGCAGTAACCCTAAATTATGTCATATGTATTGATAATTAATTTAATTAGCAAACTGATTAAGAATGATATCGCTAAAAGAAAATGTATATACAAATTCAGATAACAATTCGTTTTATTATCACATTGCATGTAGGTCCAAACACTATAGTTCAATTTGCATTCTTTCTGTTTTTTTTAAAATGCTTCGTGACGCATGCAGTCATTTCCTACGAAATTAACTTATTTGGGTTAACGTCGTGTCGAAAGATTTCAGTCATATCTCGCTCACCAGCTCACCTACGTATTGCCTGCTTTCTCGGACCAGTGCTCAACACAGCATTCCTTCCAAGCAACTTGCTGAATGTTTACAACTATTTCAAACCCATATTGGTGGAAGAAGAATATTGTTTTATTTTTTGTCAAACATCGGAAAGAATGTTGACCGACCAATGAAATAACTGAAATGGAGAAGCCGATGTTCTGACGTCAATGAATATGACATTTATATTGATGACTTTATAATGTATGTCACAATTCTAATCTACTTACGGAACAATTTTTGACAAAGAGGACACTGTTTTATCTTGGTTTTACTGTTTAAACGTTTCAGCAAAGTTTTAAGGATTTCAGATTATTTTGATCATACCTTGTTAATGTTGCAGAATGAGTAAGAATGTTAACACGACTTTGTTGTTACGCTCTTCTTTGGCTTTGGCAAACTCTTCAGTGAACGGAAGAATGCTCATATGACCTATCTCTTCCTTTGTAAAATCTTCTACACATGTAAGAATATTAAACAGCATCTCGTTTGAAGTTCGTTAACTTTTCGATAACGGTAAAAATATTAACATTATTCCAAGAGTTTGACCTAGACCCACCAACGTCTATACGGTTTGTTTTTTACATTTTCTTGTTCAAACTTTGTAAACGTTTCTGCATAAAGAGTTTTCTTTTCACACTTACATGTTTTGAATCTGTAACTCTTGACAAAAAAATCTTACTTTATGAATTGTTACATTATCTGGCTTTAACTTACTTTGTTATCCCTCCTGCAGAAAAAGACAGTATTGCTTTAATGCCATGATAAAAACATATACAAATCTGGAAAATATAAAAACTCTCCACAATGGGCGACAAGTCGCGAATAATGAATTATAAATTATAATACATTTCTTATTTATTTGATCATGCACCGCTTTCATCATTATAACAGACGCGTTTCCATGCTGCCTGAAATACAACCAAGTACGCGGCCTGGACGAGGCATGGCCTTATGACGTCGAGCAGGAATCGTACTCGAGACTTCTGCGCAAGGAGTATATCTACCACACGATATATTGAATTTGTCATGCGTCTTATGGGCGAAACATGACAGGTCAATCAATATTCAGCATTTAAAAGGGGCCTATCTCACGATGTTTGAATCTGAGCCGTTCCTAAAGAAAACCACATTATGGACTCTGCGTAATGTATCGAACCAGATCAAAATGCGCAATCCGCGCGACCTAATCAGGACCGACATTTTTCGTCTCAGTGGGTAGAGGTATAGAGTAATAATTCCTGAAACGGAAAACCACAGGAGGCGAAACGTGTATGTCCGGGTTAACCTGCGCTGCATGTTCAGGCTGATCCGGGTCGATACTCTACGCAGAGTACACACTTTTTGTTGTTCGTGGAACTACTAATACATGTAATTAAAATAAGTTTCGCTGTTTGAGGAACGGGAGTCAATGGTTCGATCCCCGATTTGGTCATACCGGCATAGTTGTAATGGCTTACCTCCTTTGCACTCGTGGTTGCTGGATTCGTAATCTACCCAGCAAACGATGTGATAACATTGTAATACTGTTGAAAGCGGCGTAAAACAACATTCGATATATTAATCAAAGGCTGAAGTTGTTTATGAATTATTTGAAATGGCTATGTACGGATTTGTGATGAATCCACTTTCAAACGCCATATCACTATTGCCCTATGATTGGATTTCGTAGAGAAGGGCGCATACATCCCTGACAAAGCCGGACATCAATCATATATGAGGCCGTACAGTGTATATAGGAATGGGTACGCGTTCACATTTATCAACAATATAGATGAAGATCTACGATGTTCACATATAACTTACACAAGCTGGTTAGAAGACTCAATGTATGTACATGTATATTAGGATAAGACTGGACACGTGGACACTGTGATCTGAACCCACTATGTTCAGATATGCCTACGTGTACATTTTTCTCATGTATTGGCTTAATTATCAATAATTAGAAAGCTTCAAACTGGATTATTTCTGTATCAGGGGCCCCAGTTCTACTTCAACTGATTGATTAGTGTCAGTTACAACTAAAGCGGGAGTAATTACTTAATGTACATTAATAATGTAGTTTGTTTTCCCATTCTCTATATTAGCTTCATTTGAATAAACAAGTTGTGTATGCTATTTTCGTTCACTCCCTAAAAGATTAGATGTTTAAGACGTGAAGGTTTATTAAAAGATTAGGTTCGTCCAAACACTTTCCCGTGTCCTAAAAATGTACATTAATAATGTATGTGTTGTCCATTTCCTATATTAGCTATATTTGAATTAACATGTTAGGTATACGTTTTTCGGTCACTCCCTAAAGGATAAGATATTTTGGATGTGTCGGGTCTTGATCTTAAAAGATTAGGTTCGTACAAACTCTTTCCAGTATATACTTTACTTTAATCATACTGTATTGCCCACACAATATACATACAGAACAAGAGAAAGTTGATGCAAGGCATCAATGTCGCCAAGAATTCATTTAT
>JAUELF010253028.1:0-11772 GCA_031471495.1 Clinocardium nuttallii
CTCATATCCGCTAATAGTATATTTTATATATTATACATTGACCAAACATGATAAAGAAATCTATATGAAAGTTTAACTAAAGCATCATATCTTTCACCTAGCAAAATGTATAATTGATTGACAGGCATGCCAAGTAAACTGTTCACAAAATCAACTCTATGCAATGCAGTTAAAGTCTTAAAAATATTAATACCAAAGTGTTTCATAACAAATGTATCAAATGTATGTTGTCTTAACGCTAGAAACATACAGTGAAGTAACTTGTGTAACTTGAATGACATTATGCACACTGTAATACACTATAATGTGGTTAAATATTTAAGACGTTTCTAATTTGAATTTATTTTCGTAAAACCTGGCATTGCGTGTATTTCAGTTAAAATATGTTCTAAAAAGTAAATAGATTTATAGATGAGATGCTAAAAACAATAGACGTAATAGATGAATATTTATTTAAATGTCATATACGTTGTTTATAGACTGCGTATAACAATTCATTAAAGTAGGTTGTTTTGACATGGGCATGTATTGTCTGTGTAATTTGAACTGAAAATTAAATTATAATATGTCCTGGAAAACAATTAAATCACTTAGTAAAAATTAGTTAAATAATTATTATGAACCTGCTCTCAAATGGTACGTATTACCAAGGTTGTCTGCCTCATTGATGTCAGATTAATTACTCTACGTCACTTGTATTTATCGTTCATCATCTAGCGGAACAATTGCTTAGATTTTTCTTTTAGGGAAACGTCAGTACGACCATCATGGTCGTACTGACGTTTCCCTAATAGAATACACATTTCGAGGTTTTAAGGTGGTTTTCTCAAGCTCATCTAGACGAAGAACAAAGTCCCTTCAAAGTTGTAACCTTAATAGTTGTGTTTACGCTAGCAGACCTACTTTATCAAAGATATCGTTAAAACAACTGTATGTTCTATGGTATTTGAACTGGAATTACTAACCTAGTTCGCTTATAGGTTCATCTACATCAGCGGTCTTTGTTTCCAATCGTTCCAAACGGGAATTCAAATCTCCAACTACAAGGTAAATAACATATTTAGCAGAACAGATACGATCATCTGATTAGTAAAAAACGAAGAAAGTGCACCCCACTTTAAAAAACAAACAAATTTACCAGTTTGGCGGGGCTTTATTTCTGGCTATATTTGTGCTATATTTGTGCTTCCCATCGATGCCACATAACACACACACAAACTTCCCCACTCCTCGTATACATCGAGCAGAACACTCTTTAATTTATTTTATGATTCTGGTGATCCGCCAATTTATTTGAAACATCTAGATTGACTTTATAATGGGCGAGTACGACTATCAACAATAGTGTAATCCTGGAAGCCGCACTGCGCGTGTACTCTATGGAATGGGCGAAACTAGTCGAACACTAGTTAACTGTCATTGTGGCGACTTCAATGGGAGTTTTTCCGTTTTCTTGTGGAGGTATTCAAGTATGATATTTCCAATGGATGTGTGAGACAGCAGAAAGAAAGTGTAAGCATGCTATTTAATAGCAGACAGTTCACGCCTAGAGAGACAAATTACATGCCTTTTAAACCGATTAAAAACTTCTTGTTTTCAGAGAAACTACAGCAACTTCGGCAAACTCGTACGTCAAATCATAGTCGCTATAATGACGTCATATGATCAGACTAGAGTTACTTCACCAACTGTAGTAGCTAGCGTTTGTGATCGAACTCGCCCAAAATGTATTAATTACTGGGGGAAATTGTCCTACTATAGTAAAAAATAAATTATATATATTTAATCTAGAAACCCAGTATACGTACTTATCATTTTCGTACATCGGTTAACCTCTTTCTTTTTCAGCACGATGTCAAACTCCAAGTTTTCACATTTGAGATGCTTCCTGTAGGCGTCTCTTATTTTCGACATTGCCTTAACAACTGTGCCATCAGTACATCCCTTCCAAAAACCAAATAAAGATTCAACTGATGGACAACCGACTATAAGAATAATGCTTCCTAAATCAATGTCGTCGATAGAACAACCATTTGTTATATAACCGAAATGCTCATTGGCACGAGTATTTAGCAACACACGATTATTTTGGTAAGGTGACGTCATATTCGTTTGCAATTGATCAATTACAGCAGGAGAGGCATTACTAGTCGTTAACTCAGCTTTTGTTTCTGAAATATAAATGTAAATTAAACACTAGTAAAGAAAAAAGAAAATATATTTTAAAACAAAAACATCAACACATACAAATATTTAAGCATACATTACTGTTGAATAATTATCATGTCGTACTCGCTTCTATTTATATATCCAGAGAAAGTATATTACCATAACGCTCATTTGCTCTTTCTGTGGCACCACCATCTGAAAGAGAAAAAACATCACCACTGGAACAATATAAATATTTAAAACGATAACGACATAGGTGGAAAAGTGTTTCTACTTTGTCAAAAATCTCTTTTGTATGTTGCTTAAACGCCGTTTACAGCAGATGATCAGATTTACTGCGGGGTTTAAACATGTATTCGTGGTCCCGTGTAGATAGACCGGTTATGAAATACGCCTTATCCATACGATCTTCACTACGAAATCGGGCGGGTGTCAACATACTAATATACATTACTAAAAACGTTGGTCAGCATTTCAAGTATTTCCGAAGTATGCGGTCTCTGTATAAATGTATATAATGCACTGTACTAAATGAAAAGTAGCTCCACTGATGATTATTAATGACTTAAATGAGCATGCTCTTGGGAAAAGGGAACCGTTGGTTTTTGTGAACAGTGCAGATCCAAATAAGTATGTACATCTAGACAGTCAAGTCGAGATCTACAATGTCAACATTTAATTTACAATATAAATGAGTTTTTAATATAGATATCTGAACAAGTTTTAGTATTAATATAAAAAATGTCGCACTGAATGTCTCTCTTTATATATTTACTTCGTAAATATTCGCTCTATATACATCTTTTAATATATGCGTATCGTGCATTGCAGGAAATTAAAAAATAATAGACAAATTTGAGATTAATTCAAGAAACCGTGTTAAGTGTATTGAGATTCATAAACAAAGGGCAACAATTAAACTATTATTGTTATGATATAAACACGCACAGCTAGATGCCTCTTACACACGCTAACCATCCCATTCAAAAACATGCATCTCATTAAAACAATATACAAAGGGTATGATTTAGTCTAAAGCGAACTCCAACGTAATTTCTTTTGAAAACAAGTTTTTCCTATATATCTTGATATCCGGTGTGTAAATTTAACAATGTTTTCAATAATTGTCAGATCCCAATACAGTCGTCTTCATAAAACCTAAACAACCGCCCAAGTGACATCACGACATAACTCCAAGTCTCTAAACTATAGTGCTAATATTAGTCTAATCAAATCGATAAATTTAAACAGGTAAGTTTTGCGTATTCTGCAAATAAAAGCATTTTACATATATTTATTTGAATAAAATACTTACCAATACCTTTTTCCTTTTCACATTCAGAAAGTCTTGCAATTATATCTTGAATCTGTTGGGCAAGATGTGTTTTGTCTACAATAATAGTCATACATTTCCATGTTATGCATACTTGTGAACTTTAATATCATTGTTTCATTTCCAAGGAGGCACTGATACATAATAAGCAAATCTTATAAAGAGTGAATGGTATTCAATTCAGTTGATTGAATTTAATTTAAAAAATATGTTAAATGGATGAGTTTTATAGACTATTAATAAACGTTATTTAAATAAGTTCGAACGCAAACAGGGAAATCTTATGAAGGCATACAAAACGAAACGCAACTGGTAAGGGGGTAGAACATAAGATTTCGATTTTGGGGAATGATATAATGCTGACTTGTTAATCAAATTGATTTAAAGGCAAGTGGAATCAATTAAGGATTTAATCTTAATTTTCGTGCGTTCATGGTTGTTTGCAAAATCCGCGGCAGAGCGTTCATACTGCACGAACGCACGAACAATAAGAGTCAATTCTTATATTTATATTTCCCCTTTTCATTACTTTATTTTATTCGACCTAAAAGTGTTTGCAAACAAGTCTTTAATAAAAATGAAGAACTGTTACCGACAACATACGTTTGTGAACAGAATTTAATTTTACAGAAAATTAAGTGCGAATGTAAATATGAACAAATATCGATAGAACGTCTACTTTATCTGGAAATAAATCAATGGTGTATGATTTATATGTATGACTCATGTTGTTTTTGCAAAACAGTATGGCACTTAACCAAATCAATGGTAAACATAAACTTGCTGCTTACTACATGTAGTTATATGTGCGTGCGTTCTCGATGAATATATCAGTAAATTCATGTATATCCATCTTTTAAAGATGACAGATGACAGATTTAGAAAATTTGAATCAGGTGGTACAATACAACTTATTTAGCAAGGTTATACCCCCTTAGGGCTTTCACACTTCTGGTAAAAGTTGTGCATATATATATATAGATATGGGGTGCACATGCCTATGTGCTCGATATACCATTACTGATCAAGTATGGACAATTATTAAGGACATTTCAAAGATATTTAAGTGTTATTTAATGACTTTTAAGTAAACTTTAGCACCATTTGAATTCGAAAATTGGTATGTTATATTAATATTTTGTTAAACTGATACTATTCATAGAGCATCGACTCGAATGAGTTTATTCTATATAATTACTCTAATGTTTGCTTCTTTGTTATTTTACCCATTTGTAACCCTTTCCGTCATACGACAATTCTGCAGCAGACGACTTTAAACATTTTTTGTTGAAAATTAGAAAATCTCTTTAATTGAATGGATAACCTGTGACTAAAAGTGGAAAACATTGTGGCAAAAGGAGAAATTGCTCGTTTTTAGCAATTTCATCCTTTGACACTATGTCTTTAAAAAGTTGTCTGTGCAGAGGCGTCAGAAAGCGTCTATATGAGGGAAAGGATGAACTTATTCTTTAAGTTTCAGTTTCATTTACGATTGTTAAAAATATTGCTCGCCAGAAATTTTCTTTGATGTCGACGGGCCTTAAAACACCATACATGCATTCATCCACTCGAGACAGGTCTGACAGAGTTTTCTGTTCTTGGATTTAGCATGTCTTACGGTATATTGACACGATTACTGACAAAGACACATTTATCGGACACCCTTTCGTCATGATTGCCTCAACTGGCTGTATAGACAACACAAGCAGACCAAGGTTGCCTTGTAAAGATAACCTCACACCGTATGATAACATGTTGATACATGAAAAGAAGAAAAACATAATGCTTTCTACAAGTACAAAACTTTTCTAGCTTATTGTCCTAGTGTTTTACCCAATATATATACCTGAACTTAATCTAAATATCATCATGTCAACCATAGTGTTGCCTTGTGGCCTTGTTTTTGACTCGAGAAGACCCGAATTCGTACTTGGCCTAGATACAATCGAGACAAATGTTTTGCAAAAAAGAATCAGCACCTAGCCAACACAGAGAGAAGGTGTCCATATTGTTTTGCCTAAAGACGTAGCTTTTTTTTGCACGACAAGACCCATATTTAAACCATTCCTATATATTATTAAGATACATTTTCTGACAAGGTTCGACCTGCGCTTTCGAATTAATAAAATTCATGAATATCTATTTACTTGGGGAAAGGGTCTCAATGCAATAAGAATGTACTGTATCGATGAGGCCTATTGATGTTTTACTTTGACATAGTTCGACGTATCCTTTTCTGTCAAACCTGTATATGAGTACCTCGCAAGAGTTCTTGCATAACTACTTTGCAAATCTGAAAGAGGAAATATCATTTAAAAGGGTAGGGGTAACTTACATTTATATTCACCTTCCCTGTCTTCATCTTTTTTCCAAGTATTAAGGATGTTATTCGCATTCGCCATGTCGGCCAGTGTGTGTTCTCTTTCGAACATCATCAATATATCACCTTTCAACGGATTTTCTAAATATTCCCATATATTCGAAAACTCGGATTTGTCAACTCTAGAAGGATTAGCTAGAAAAGTATCACGCATCAACTTTGCATCTTTCATAAATAAAACAATACTGTTATCTAATATTTGATGTAACTCAATGTTTAATACAAAGCAGTAAACGTATATATCCCACTGTTCAATGTCCAACGGAGAGCCGGACGAAGGGAAGAGCATTTCTCTGTGACGGTATGACAAATTCTTCTTCTCTGGTAGACTTTCAAGAGTTTTGAGGAATATCTCAACGGTCCAATCATTTTTGCTGGTACGTTCGGGTTTCTGACGTTGGATATGTTCAATGGTAAGTCTGCAGAAGGACTCTATACAACCATCGATAAAGCTGGGTATCAGGCTTTTACCTGTAACTATAAATCAAACAAACATGTGATATAAGGCATCAAAGAAGTAATAAATGAAGTACATATTAAAACCAGATCCGTTCAACCATGACTGCACTGAACCAGATAAAAATTCACAATGTACCCATAGGACGATACAACATACTTACAACATAATCCTGATTTAAAGGTATAGGTAGGAATACAGTTAACACATGAAGTATGAGTACATGTTGTGTTTAGCAGTGACTGGAGTATTAGCTTTATTTCTCAAAATCAACATGCAAATATTCGTTTCGACTATACGCCTGCTATGCAAACTATTCTGGCAAGACATTCTGAATTACAGATAAACTGTTTTACTTTGTGTCATGGTTATACACACGCATGTACGTGAAGGAAGGGTGCCCCTAAAACACGAAGTACAATATATTGAATTTAGTAACCAGAAGTTAGAGGTTTAAAATCATATGTGGACAAATAAATGCAGATAATTCAAACTTATATAATAAAACGAGACATTTGCAAAACAATGTATTTGTTATTCTTACCTTATATGATGGAACCTTAACACGAGCACCAGGTCCTGTATCGTTAGCCTAAGTATAAGTATGACTATGAACGAAACTTCAAGATTGAATATGTTTTTAATTTCTTATTTGATTTAGATTTGACCAATTTTGTTAAAAGTGTGATCTTCGCGCGTATTCATAAGGATGTATCTATTATTTGGCATAATGACTTAGCTGTTTATCCCCAATGACTAATATTCAAACTAACTTGTCTTGATTATATTGAAACAAATACAATGAAAACATTTCATGAAGATTGAAAACAATTGTGGCCTTTAGAGTGTTCACACGTTGTTTGCATTCTAAATTTGACCTAGCTACCTAATGATTGACACCACATGATTCATAATCGTACGTAGCGTAGAGTACATGCAGACCAATTCCTTGAAAAGGTTTGATAACGATTGGATATAAAGGTACAATAGTTTGTTTGTTTGTTTGTTTGTTTGGAATTTAACGCCGTTTTCAACAGCTTTGGTCAAATTACGGCGATCAGTGCACCTACCCATGTTTTCCTGGCTTTCCCACACCAGTACTTACACGACATTCTTTTGAAGCCACTGGCTACTTTCTCACATAAATCAGAGGTGAGAGGCAATGGGAAAAATTGCCCGAAAGAATGTTCGCCTCAACCGGGTATCGAACCCGTGACCTCACGAGTCAGATACGCTACCAACTGAGCTACCCGGCCGGGCAAAAGGTACAAGAGAGTACATAATATGTTTGTTAACGACGGTCGGACACATGCCAATCAAAAAGGGATTACATTGAGCATTTTATGCTCAGGTGAGCTAGACACAGACAATCTCATAACTACTTATAACCATATTAATGATAACAATTACAGAAAATATATTACATTGTATTGTACACTTCATCATGACCATGTGTTTGTTGTACAAAACAAATGGTCCATACTAGCTAAGGAAGGATGACACGTCCCTCTCATCGGCGTGGAGCTTCCTCTCGCTGTCACTTGATTCAAGCCGGTGAATAATCCGAAATGCAAAGATCCAAGAAATTAACCCCTTGTTGAATACTGATTATATGGTTTTATATGTGGTAAGGTGGTTTAAAAATACAGAATCAATTTTAAACATACTCTATATACATTTTCTTTAAACTAACTCAATGCTATGCAACATTTATAACCTAGATATAAAACGATGACCTACAGTCACACTATAAAGATGACCTACAGTCACACTATAGTTATTATATTGGTTTTAAATGTTCATATAACAAAAAGACTAGTGTAAATCCATGCTTTTAGAAACGGTTCACCTGTGTGGTTGGAGACTCTCTGCAGCGAAAACCAGAACAGGGAACACATTTAGTTGTAAATTACATGAATTCATATTGACATTATGAGAGGAAATAAAACCTGATAAATATATGTTAACCATTAAACAAAACGTTATTATGTATTTAAATTAAAAACATATTCCAATGTACTGTATTGCCAAAAAGACTTAAAACTTGCAGCATTGCAGACGTCGTATAAAACCTTGCAAACCGTCAATTTGATAGTTTTAACGATACTTGTACTGATGTTGCAACGTTTTCTGAACAAATATGTTCGTTAGATATATTCCTTGTTTAACTTATAATCAGGATACATCAATCTAATTATTCAAACAGTATTATATGCGATAAGCTTTCATAATATAACTTGACAATAACATTACACAATTATCTTGAAAAACAGACGACAATGATTTACGTTATTGGCGAGGTCATGACGTCTTACACATGTCTTCCCACATGTTTTAAAATCTTTCTACATTTAAACAGGGTATCTTATAGTTTGCTTATGATAGGGACAAATATTATGAAACACAAACTTCTTTCGTGGTCTGCGTACTAGTAACCAGTATATGTATGGACTGTTTGGGGAAACCAAATAGCAGGCCTAAGAATAGGAAATCAATATCGAGACTATTGTATATAGAACACGGGTTGGAGCGTTATAAAACGTTTATGTCAAATACACATTAAATGACATGAATGCAATGTTCTGATACCCTTTTTAATTTTTTCCCTCCATTTATTCTTCAATTCTTCAATTGCATCTTCTGCCAACCCTTGATATATTGCTGCCTGTTCTTTAAACTTAACAATGTTATCTTCAGTAATTGACAATGTTGTATCTCTGACCTGTAAACGAGATGTTCATAAGAGTGAAACATAATTAATGTTTCCTTTTAGATTGATATAATTATTTCTAATAATTTAAAACTTTATCTGTTCGGAGGTACATGTACCTACACATTATGTACGAAATGCTTTGTCCTAAGATAGGCCTCTGTATCATGGAAATGTAATGCAAACGTAACTTTATTTTCATTATAATGTAACCTTAATTTCATCATAATGAGGTTTAGGAATTCAGGGATGATTCAAGGAACAGTTTGAATTTGACAAGATAAACTTATATATATTCTGTCGCCTACAATGATGTATCCGTCACATAAATTAATGGTATCTCAAATCCGGTTGGAATACCCACATGTAACGATGCCGCCACAGCACAAAATGACTTGTCGGTCTCACATAATGATAATAAAACTGGCAAATGTAATAATAATGTCGTTGCATATACATGCACATGTAATAATAGTGTGGTTGCATGTATAGGCACATTTAACAGAAATGTCGTAACATATATAGGCATATGTAATAGAAGTGTCGTTGCATGTATATCACATGTAATAGACGTGTCGTTGCATGTAAAGGCACATGCAATATGAGTATCGTTGTATTTAGAGGCTATGTAATAGAACTGTCGTTGCATATATAGGCATATGTACGTACTAGAAGTGTCGTTGCATGTATATGTACATGTAAGAGAAGTGTCATTGCGTGTATAGGCACATGTAAAATAAGTGTCGATGCATGTATGCGCACGTGCAATAGAATCGTCGTTGCATGTATAGGCACATGTAACAGACGTTTCGTTGCATGTATGTGCACATGTAATATAAGTATTATTGCATGTATAGGCATATGTAATCAAAGTGTTGTTGCATGTATATACACATGTAATACAAGTGCTGTTGCATGTAAAGGCACATGTAATAGACGTGTCGTTGCATGTATGCGCACATGTAATATAATTGTCGGTGCATTTATAGGCAAATGTAATAGAAGTGTCGTTGCATGTAAAGGCACATGCAATAGAAGTGTCGTTGCATGTATAGGCACATGTAATAAAAGTGCCGTTGCATGTATAGGCACATGTCATAAAAGTTTCGTTGTTTGTATCATATAAGGGTTAATGCTGAATCAATCTCACGAAACGACTTTTGTACGCAGTCTTAGCGTCCGTGACATCTTTATTCCCCACTTTGTCAAACACAAATTATTGTGGTTTCTGGATAATGAAGACTACCTTTATATTAGCATACTATCATTTTGTAATCATATCATAAAATCGCCATCTATATTTTTATGTTCCGAACCTCAGAGTTCAAAGTGTTACAAAAGGGTTACCTCTTTAATCTTCCTTACACATTCTGCCTTGCCTGTCCCGATTTTATTTACGATGTCAATAAATATATCGCAGTAGCGATTTAAATCACGTGTTGTCATTTCGTGACATCTTGAGTGCATGACTTCGTTTCTTGCATTCCGTCCCTGAATAGTGTCAAAAAGATATAAAGTTATATACATAGACATATATATGTACATGCAGGTTTGCCGACGCAAAGTTTAATTATCTTTAAATAATTATAATATGTACGCTCATTATATCTGTCAGTTTTTAATCAATCATTATTGAAAGAGAAACTATGTGTAAGTGTCAATTTTGATTAGTACTTTGTAATGTGATAATGGTTATTTTTTGTCCCTTAGTCTGAAGCAGACGACTTCGAAAACGTCTAAACACTGATTTTTTTTAAAGGATTTTTTTTTAATTGTGTTGAATATATTTGTAAAATCATAGGAAGCGGTGAAATTGCTCATCATAGGCAATTTCACCTTTGGCCATACTTTTTTGAGAAGTCGTCTGTGGTATATGCTTCGAATTATTCGTCTGCAAATTTGAAATATTATGATTCGGTTGAAGTCACCCACTATATACGATCGCCCCTGATATCTTAGAAGTCCTTGCTACTATGGTGAACACTTTTGGCCAGTAATATCAAAAGTCTTCGAGCAATACAAGAGAACGGAAATGAAATAACGTTATATGACCTTTGATCTTTTAGTATGACCTCACCTTCACCATAGCTGATTTTAATACGCATTTTGCAAAACGAGTCAATATGGTGAACATTTGTAAAAGAGTTATATCAAAATCCTGCAAGTGGTTCAACAGTAAGTGATCGGTTATGACATATAGTCATATTATTTTTTACCTTCAGTTGGGATCTTGACATTGAATCTGGTTATTACATGCACAACGCATTCAAATGTATAGTTCTTTGAAATTCCTATAATCGGTTCAAAGGTTATGGAGGAGAGACAATTAAGACGGACACATTGAGAGACAACTAGAAAAAGAGACAATATATATCTCCAGTACAGTACATGGGGGTATTAATGAATGGATAACAAATAATAAAGACCAATAATAGTCTGCACGAGCGTGCAGGCTTATCTTGGTTTGCATTGCTCTCAATTGTACTTTAAAGTGTGTAAATACCAAAGCACGCAACATTTGTTTACACGCGCGTACGGTTCAACATCACAAATAACCGTTTATCGCACAGAGGTTCATTTATCAAATTTCCTCCATGTATGTAATCAAGACTCCAATAATTATTTCAATATCTGGAAGAAAATCATTATTTATTTTATGCCTATCGATGGATTATAGAGATATCTCAGTGAAATAGAAACCGGTAATCCACTTTTTGAAACAG
>JAUELF010253048.1:0-11772 GCA_031471495.1 Clinocardium nuttallii
CCTGTGTTTTGGGACATTACTAGTGTGACACCATGGTCTATGGTACCTGTGTTATTGGGACATTACTAGTGTGACACCATGATCTATGGTACCTGTGTTTTGGGACATTACTAGTGTGACACAATGATCTATTGTACCTGTGTTACTGCTACATAACAAGTGTGACACCATGATTAATGGTACATTACTAGTGTGACACCATGATCAATGGTACCTGTATTAGTTTACTGGAACATTACAAGTGTGGCACCATGATCAATGGTACATGTGTAAGTTTACTGGTACATTACTAGTGTGACTCCATGATCTACTAGTGTGACACCATGATCAATGGTACCTGTGTTAGTTTACTGGTACATTACTAGTGTGACACCATGATCTACTAGTGTGACAACAATATTACCAATGGTACCTGTGTTTATGGTATATAACTAGTGTGATGCCATGATCAATGTTACCTGTAGTACTGATACATTATTAGTGCGACACCATGCTCAATGTTACCTGTATTACTGCTACACTACTAGTGCGACACGGCCGACACCATGATCTATGGTACCTGTTTTACTGGTACATTATTAGTGCTACACCACAATCAATGGTACCTGTGTTACTGGTAGATAACCAGCCTTACACCTTACTAAATTTGTTACTCGTATATTACAAGAGTGACACCATGATCAATGGTACCTTACATTACATTGACATCAAGCTTAATGGTATCTGTATTACTATTACATTAGAAGTGTGACACCATGATTTTTGGTAGCTAAAGTACCTGTGAAACCATGGTCAATGGTACCTGTAGTACTGGTACATTACTAGTGTGAAACCATGGTCAATGGTACCTGTAGTACTGGTACATTACTAGTGTGAAACCATGATCTATGGTTGCTGGTGTAGTGGTACATCCCTAGTTATCATGATATGTTTGGTACTGGTTAACAACCAATGTGACAAAATACTATTAATAAAATATGTGTTATACCAAAAATAGGGGGGGGGGGGCACATAGTACTGACATTGCAAACAACCACAAACTAAATCTACTGTATTTACATGTTTATTAAAAATAGAGATAAACAAATACAACATCATTATCTAAACCCTGCATTTTTATTATGAACCTTTTTATCAATGTTAAATAACTGACCAAACAGTGATACTGACCCCTCATTTTATTGATGTTCAAAAATGCATTCTGGTGTCGAAATTTGGTATCACCAAAGTTTGTTTAAATTTAATTAATATGGAAAAAATGCAATTTTATAAAAAGAAAACGTTTCTATCCTCAGAAACTTTAATAAAGGAAAGGTATTACACAAGAATCTTGACTTATAAGTCAAAACTAGGTATGAGAGCCTCTTTGTTCATCTATTCTATTTCAACAACGAATAAAACTCGATTGAAAGACCAGATTGACTAACTTTCATAAAATTGCTTGATTGCACACTCTATCCCAATTTCACAATATTTTAAAAAATCATCTGCTGCCTATAATGTCAAATTGTTTATGCAAGTTGGCAAGGTTTAATTAACAACAAAAGAGTTGGTCAGTGATCTTATCTGATGACTGAAAATAAATGTGCTAACTGGTACTTTACATAGTAACAGATCATAAAACACTTTCTGACAGCAAGGCAACAGACGACTTTTGAAATCACAATGAGCAATTTCTCCATTTGCCACAATGATTTGAATTCTATTCAATAAGCAAACTACCATTTAGATAGTTTTTCTATATTTTGAACTTGATTATAACAAAGTGGTATCTTGCATGAGGGAAACATAGCTGCAGAGATATCTAGATGGATGAGAACCTTTTAACGGAGAATTCTATTGCCAAATTCTATTGCAAAAGCCTACAAAATATTTCAAATTGGGACTTTTTTAGCTTATCTTAGGATCTTAACCCTTTCCCTATATGGACACTTTCTGACGCTTCTACATCAGATGACTTTTGAAATAATTATAGCAAAAGGAGAAATTGCTCATAACGAGCAATTTCTCCATTTGCCCCAATAGTGATTTCAACTCCATTCAATAATCATACTAACATAGAAATGTTATATATTTTGGACTTGATAGTTTCAAAGTCATCTGCTGCAGATATGTTGTCTGTGGAAAGGGTTAAAGATAGGTTGTCTGTGGATAGGGTTAAAGATATGTTGTATGAGGAAAGGGTTAAAGATATGTTGTATGAGGAAAGGGTTAAAGATATGTTCAAAATCTCAATTGAATACCCCTAGTAGTGGCTGGGACATGCATAACTCACCTGAAAGTGTGACACAGACACCAACGCCTGTTAAAAGAATTATATCACAGACATGCCATAACATTTTTTTGTATATTTAGCAGTATGTATAATTGTTTGCTAATGTTTAATGACAATGAAGAAAGATAATTATATTATGTTAAAAATAAAAATATAAATTTCTAACAAGTTAAAAATTGTTCCATAGAATCAATACTAAACTCACTCATAACTTGTATACATATTCTATTCATAAGGTACAAAACAATATGGCTTAAGTGAGTCCAAGGTAAGATTTCTGTACAGTGTGTGTTCAGGTCACCCTCTACATCTTACCAGTCTTATCAGAATCTTCTTGCAAACATGTCTAAGTTAAATGTGGTTAGTCCAGATCTTAATCAGATGGTGCTGATGTACAGGCTAATCTGGATCTACACTATCCACAGAAAGCAACCTTTTCTCATTGCCAGGTTTGTTAATAAATACTAAAATACTTCCCAGATAATGATATTTTCAGAGTCATCTGCTTTGAAAACAAGCAAGGACAAATTGTTACATTTTGAAAAATTGGAAATATAAAGTTTGAACAAGGTAGGAAAGTGACAATTGGCACAATTTGAGCTTGCTCCTTTTCAAACAATGTTTTTAAAGTTTTTTTGAGGTAACAGAAGTACCTCCATCAATTTGTAACAGTTAATTAATACTTTTTAACAAGGTCCATGTGATGCTGTATCACTCACAAGTCCTTCAGCTTTGTTTCAGCAATAACACTATTTACATAATTATAGTGTCCCTGGTTTCAGACAGCAGTGTCAGTGGAGAAGAATTTTAAAGTTTGGTCATTTTACTCCCTTTCTGATGCCACAGCAACCACAGTTCTATACAGGAATAACATTCCATGAACACTTTTGAAAGAAGATCACCAAAGAAACATCCTGTGAAGTTAAGTGGAAATTGCAGACGAATTGGTTAAGTAAGAGACTTGTTGAAAGGAAACTGATTTCTACACATCATGGAGACCAGCTGATCACAAAAGCTCACAATGATCTCTTATGCATAAATGAGCCTAACACTTTTTAAAAATCTACCATATTTAACCATTTAACTGATATGGAAGTTCAAGAGTCAACTGATCCAAGAGTATCTGAAGAAAAACATGAACATTCTTGTTAAATGTCAGTCTGATCTTTCTGGAAAGAATAAATAAAAATATGAGAAACAAAAGAAATGCTCAATAAGCAATTTCTCATTTTCTCACATTGCTTTCTAATTTGTTCTGCTAAAAAAACTAAAAACTGCCCTACCCTTTCCAACATACATACACTTTCTGATGCCTCTGCAGTAGACTACATTTGAAAAAATTGTGGCAAAAGGAGAAATTGATCATAACAAACAATTCCTCCATTTGTCTTGATGTTTTCAACTATATTCAATAATAGTTGTTTCATTTCTCTATTTTTGACTTAATGTGTTCAAAGTCATCTGCTGCAGATTTGTTAGGGAGAGGGTAAGGGAATCCAACATCCAACATGAAACATGAAAAAACTAAATTTTCCCAAGTCTTCTTCTGTAGAGGGGTCAAAAGTAGTCTGTATTAGGGAAATGTCTAAGCCACTTATATATAGAAAATTATCAGACAGTTCTTTCATACAGACAAATTTTGATACAGCTGTTGCAGACAATGTAAAAAACCATTGTGGGAAAGTAGAAATTGCTCTATATTTCAAATTTATGTGCATAATAACTCTTACTAACAGACACATTTACAGCAGACAATTTTTCAGAATATTGTGGCAAAAGGAAATCTTGCAAATGAGCAAATTATCATATTGCTACAATGTTTTAATGTTTATTTACTTATATTTTTATATATAATTTCTATAGCTTTGCCAAGATGTTATCAAAGTCGTCTGCAGCAGATTTGTTGTATGTTAATTGGAAACTTTTAAACTTCCAATATTTTTTTTATTTTTTATTTTTTTTAATAGCAAACCATTCTAAAAATACCATATCTGGTAAATTAATGAGCCATTTGAGCTATTACGCGAGAAAACCATCATTGTGGACTCTGCATAAAGCATCAACCCAGATCAGTTGAAGCATGCCATGCAGGCTTACCCGGATAGACACGTTTCGCCTCATGTGGTTTTCTGTTTCAGGAATCATTACTCTATACTTTTATACCCCTAGGACGGAATGTGTCGGCCCGGATTAGCCTGGGTTGATCTGGGTCAATACATTATGCAGAGTCCATAATGTTGGTTTTCTAGCGGGACGGCTCATTTATCAGCAAGTCAACCTTATCCTGAAAAATATAAATTCTGCAACAGATGACTGAGAAAACAACAATGTCTTCAAAAGAAGTCTGCTGCAGAGGCATCAGAAGGCATTCTGTATGTGGGAAAGGGGGAATCATTAAGAGAACACTGTCTGTTTTTGACACGTTTTTAGAAGACATATCCAAAGGTATCTGGAATTGGTTTAAAGATATTTAAACAATTTTTTTCTTCGCTAAGTTTTGGTAACATCAACAGCTACATCCTCCTTGTTTAGGTTTGTCATCTGTTTGTGGTTTGATGGTAGTCGCTGATAGTCTTAAAGAATCTGAAAACTCGTCCAATGTTGAATGCTTTGACATCATCTCTTCTATTAGAAACCTGAAAACATAGAGGAATTTAGTCACGTCTTGCAATTTGGTATCATATTGACACTCAATATAGTCGGATCATAATCAAAAGAGGATATTTCATGAATTTATATTAATCATTACATTCATTAAACAAGTTTACTAAGATATTATGGGTTTTTTAAAACATTGTGGCAAATGAAGTATGTGCTCATATGCACAATGTTTTTTAACTGTATTCAATAATCATTCAAAATATCTGAAACCATTTACGACAGACAGAATAAGACGAGGTAAAAGTTTGATGCCCCCAGTCAAATTTTGACAGGGTATAATGATATGCTGGACTGAATAAAAAAAACAACTATAATTTACCTCATAGAATCTTCAATCATTAATCCCTCTTTCACGGATACTTCTGTCCAGCCTATAAAGTCATGCTCCTTACACATGTCTTCTATTTCAGCTTGTTCAACCTCTCTATGGTTTAGATCACACTGAAATAAAAAACACAACTTTAACAGTTGTTATCATGCATTTACAAACAAATCCATGAGTAAGCACTTTGTACTTAGATGAGCTAAACAATCCTGCCTGCATCTTTCCTTTACATTGTACCAGGAATCTAGAACTAATGTATACTCTACATTCCTGATTGTACTGTGACATACAAAAACATAAAATTAAATAATGTTCACATGCAATTAAAATAAGAGGACCATGACAACCCTAAAAATTGCCAATATGATTCTCATGAAATAACACTTTGACTCTGCAGCAGATAGCTTTTTGCAAACATAGTGACAAAAGAAGAAATTGCTTGAGACGAGCAATTTCCCCTTTTGCCACAATGTTTTCAACTTTTAGTCATAGGTTATCCATTCAATTATATATAAAGATTTTCTATTTTTTGATGTGTCTTCTTTTCCATCTTTGTTTTCAACTCTGTGTAGAAATCATACTTTTAAATGTTTAAACATGGCACTTTTTTATACATAAATCTCAAGGTAGCTGGCTCTAAAAATATTATATAATATAAAACGATTTCCCTTTCCAACATATAGATGTATCTTGAAGCATCTGCAGAAGAGGACTTTAGAAAAAATTGTGACAAAAGGAGATGAACAATTTCTCTTATTGCCACAAAGATTTATTCAATAATTTCACTTTCTTGTATACATATAGATTTTCCATGATTTTTGTGTTGATATTTTCGTTGATAAGTCGTACGCTGCAAAAAAGTTGGATATGTGAAAGGGTTAACATTATAATTTTTTGTTGTTTTATAGGTATAGTGAGTGTTGCGTTTGGATTGTTTTTAAAGTTTTCTGAAGATGAACTGGGTGAGGGGAAGGCATGGGCCATTATACTGACTGTGATATTTGTAATCATTATGTCGTTACTACTGATCTCTCTAGGCTGTCAACCACAGAATCAGGCAATAATTACATTTAAGGTAAGGATATGTTTAACCCTTTCCCTCATACGACAATTCTACAGAAGACGACTTTGAACTTATTTTGTCAAAACATAGAAAATCTCCATAATTGAATAGATAACCTATGACAAAAAGTTGAAAAGATTGTGGCAAAAGGAGAATAGAAATTGCACGTTTTGTGCAATTTCTTCTTTTGCCACCATGTTTTCAAAAAGCCGTCTGCTGCAGAGGCGTCAGAAAGCGTCTATATGAAGGAAAGGGTTATGGTTGTTTAAGTTTTGAGTGCGCAACATTTAACCCTTTCCCACCTACAGACACAATTTGATGCATATGCAGCAGACGACTTTTGAAAACATAGTGACAAAAGGGGAAATTGCTCAATAGACCAATTTCACCTTTGGCCACAAAGTTTTCAACTTTATTTTTAACAATTAAGACATCTTTTATGGAGATTTTTCAGGTTTTTGGCACTATGTTTTCAAAGTCGTCTGCTGCAGATTTGTTGTATGTGGGAAAGGGTTAAGCCCAGCAGACAAGTGGTACTTCCAAATGTGCCCTGTCAAAATTTGTCATATGAAAAAGGGAGTTTTGTGAAATTGTCATGTAATGGACAATCACAGCTCTGTTTTATAAACATTTCTTATTTTGAAAAGAAGAAATATGTGGAGATTCTTATGCTTGAAGTAGACATAAGATCTGTCACATGTTGAGCTTTTAAAGAAGATTACTCTAATAATATGATGTGAGATTAATACCTAACCCTTCTCGAAAGGCATTTTAATGCATATGTTGTAGACGACTTTTGCATCAACACTGTTCAATAATTATGCTTGCATTTATAGAATTGATTTCATATTTTTTGCAAAAGTTGTTTTTAAAGTTGTCTGCTGCAAATTCTGTTGTAAGTAAGTAAGAGTTAATTTATGAATTTTTCAGGTTCCTTGGGTACCATTTTTACCGGGTATCAGTATATTTATAAACACATTCCTGATGTTACGTTTACCCACACCAACGTGGTACAGATTTGCAATATGGATGTTTTTAGGTAATACAATGCTCATCTTTTAACCCCCCTTTCCCTCATAATGATGCTTTCTGACGCCTCTGCAGCAGACAGATTTTTGAAAACATAGTGACAAAAGAAGAAATTGCTCAAAACAAGTAATTTCTCCTTTTGCCACAATATTTTCCACTTTTCGTCATAGGTTATCCATTCAATTATAGAGATTTTCTATTTTTGGACAAAATATGTTCAAAGTCATCTGCTGCAGAATTGTTGTATGAGGGAAAGGTTGACCCTTTCCCACATACAGCAAATCTGCAGCAGACAACTTCTAAAACCTCTTGTTGAAAATATGTTAAACCTCTATATGAATGTTTAATCATTAAATAGAGTTGAACAAATTGTGGCAAAAGAAGACATTGCTCATTATGAGCAATTTATCCTTTTGACCATAATGTTTTCAAAAGATGTCTGCTGCAGATGTGTCAAACAAATTGTGTCTTAAAGTTTGAAAAGATTAAGAATGCATCATCATTAACATATATTGTTTCTGCTTAATTAAGTCATGTCGCATAGCTGATTCAAATGTATAATTACTATATACATGTATTCTCTCCGATGATTGACAAAAGTCGGTGATTAATGTCAATTGTCTTCCACAAAATCCCTTATTGATTACACACATATATTCCGTATATCCAACTTAATCATAAACTTAGCATATGAATTAAGGGACTACAGTTCTAGTTCATTTTCTAAAGATGCATCTAGAACATGCAGATGTACAGTCAAGGATTGCCTGAATCTTCACTGTATGCAGAAGCATGAGGACCCCAAATCACTGGATACATATAACAGATCATGTCATTAGCGTTTAACCTTTTCCCTCATACAACCACGACGACTTTGAATGTATATTCAAAAGATAGAAAATCTCCATAATTGAATGGATAATCTATGACAAAAAGTGGAAAACATTGTGGCAAAAGGAGAAATAGCACATTTTGTGCAATTTCTTCTTTTGACACTGTTTTTAAAAAATCTGTCTGCTGTAGAGGCTTCAGAAAGCATCTATATGAGGGAAAGGGTTAATAGATCAGCAAATCCCCGATAGAAATGTATTTTGCAGTGGCTTTTAATAAGATTAAGGGAAAAGAAAAAAGGCTCATTTATTCATAGATTCATATTTACCTTTATATAACCCTGATGTAGTCCTGAAATGAAATATTGCACTCCTCACTTAACCCTTTCCCACATAATGCAATTCTGCTGCAGACGGCTTCGAAAACATATCAGCAAAATGTGAGATATCTCCATGAATGAGAGTTTAATTATTAAATAATGAGCAATTTCTGTTTTTGTCACAATGTTTTTAAAATTCAATTGCTGAAAATGCGTCAGAATGCAAAAAATGGGGAAAAAGTCGTCTGCTGCAAGTGTGTCTGCAAATGGGTTAACCCTTTCCCACTTTCAGACGCTTTCTGACGCCTCTGCAGCAGACGAATTTTGAAATCATCGTGACAAAAGGAGAAATCGCTCATGACGAGCAATTTCTCCTTTTGCCACAATGTTTTCATCTCTTTTCAACTTATTGAACTTTCATTTATAGAGATTTTTCCAAATCTTTGCCTAAATGATTTCAAAGTTGTCTGTTTCAGATTTGTTGTATGTTTGAAAGGGTAAATTAAGCAACCATCTGTATTCAGCAGCCAAATTTTAGTTTTCACCTGGATGTCTGACTAAGAGACATTTTACTCCCTCGGTAGTGTAGTGGTAGAGCGACTGCCTAAAGGGGAAAGATCGAAGGTTCAATCCTTGGCTGGGTCATACCAAAGACTTCAATAATAGTAGGAATGGCTTCTCTCCTTGGCACTTAGGGCTGTGGGGTTAGCATTACAACTGACTCACTGGTGTCAGCATCAATGCACCTGTAGTACTGGTAAACTACGCAGGAAACGCCGTGATATTAATGCAAAATTGTTACAAACAAACAAACCTGAAAGAAGTTTGACTGTAAATTGTATATTTTACCAGTATACCATCCAAACTCCCATATCCTCCCACTTTTCAGGTTTCCTTTTATATTTTACCTATGGTATCCGACAAAGTTCCTTGAGCCAACACCATGACACTGTATCCTTGCACACCTTTAAGCCCCTCCCTAGTGCTGACACGGATGAACTTTTCGACGACAGCGATGCTGAAATAGCCTTCTTTGTGGATGGGGATGGGGAATGATGGGAGTACCAAGTGTTTTATTACCAAAAACAGCCAAAACTACAGGGAGCTAAATAGTTTGTTGGTTTGTAGATAAATGTAAGCTGGAAAGAAAATATTGTTTTTATTATGAATAACTCAACATACCTGCAGCTGAGGACTTTAAACAATCTAGGGGAAAATGTGTAAAATCTCTATTAATAAAAGTATGATTATTGAATAGAGATTAAAAACATTGTGGTTACTGGAGAAATTGCTCATCATGAGCAATTTCTCCTTTTGTCACAATGCTTTCAAAAGACGTCTGCTGCAAGTGCCATTTACCTGATATGAAATGTGTAGTTGTCTGCTTTTAATAACATCTGAGAAAAGAAATTAAATTTCTATGAAATTTTGATGTTTATCTAAGATGTATTTTATTTATTTTTAGCTCACCTGTCACTTTGTGACAAGGTGAGATTTTGTGGTCGTCTGTCGACAATTTCTTTTGAACACAATACAGTCTTCATTTATAATCTGATGTTTACCAAACTTATTCAGTTGCTAGATATCCATGAGAGCTCAGTTCATTTCGAAAACCAACCCGATCCGTTCATGTATGATGGGATTATGGCCCTTTAAAATTGGCAAAATTGCTATAATTGACCTAGTGAACAAGTTAAAGTCATCATTTATTATTCAATGTTTACTAAACTTAAACATTAGCTAGATATACATGAGAGCTCGGTTCCAGCCAGATCCATCCATGCATGACTGGATTATGGCCCTTTAAAATTGGCAAAATTGTTATAATTGACCTTGTGAATAGGATAAAAACTTCATTTATTATCCGATAATCATCAAACTTATTTAGTAGCTAGATATCCATGAGAGCTTAGTTGTCTTCGAAAACAAGCCAGATCCATTCATGCATGATGGGATTATGGCCCTTTAAAATTTGCAAAATTGCTATAATAAATGACCTTGTTAAGAAGTTCAAGTCATCAATTATTATTAAATTTTTGGCAAACTTATACAGTAGCCAGATATACATGAGAGCTCGGTTCCTTTTGAAAACCAGTCAGATCCATCCATGCATGACTGGATTATGGCCCTTTAACATTGGCAAAATTGTTATAATTGACCTTGTGAACACGATTAAAAACTTCATTTATTACCGATGTTTACCAACCTTATTCAGTAGTTAGATATCCATGAGTGTACACCACTTTTACTTTGCTTGCTGCAACTGACCCTCTTATTAATCATTGTAAGATCAATACCCATGTGGCAGCTACCACAAACCTCACTTCCACCGTTATAGAGTGAAAACCATTATTTTCCAACAACACCACTCCCACAGTTCGAACATGTGAGAGGTTTAAATGTGGCCAACCTTACCGCCAAACAGTACATTCATATTTGGCCTATGAATCCGTTTAAAACAAGCACATATAATAAAGTTTAAGGCTGCAGTACAATATGTTTCCTAAAAAAACTGGTTATATGTTATTCCCAACAAAAGTGGACGTGATCATGGTTTGGTGTCCGGAGTCATATTTAAGTCATTGTTGAATAGGCTTGACTAATCCTTTCCCTCATATGACAATTCTGCAGTAGACAATTTTGAACATATTTTGTCAACAAATAGAAAACCTCTATAATTGAATGGATAACCTATGACTAAAAGAAGAAAACATTTGCACATTTTGTGCAATTTCTTTTTTTAAAACTGTTTTAAAAAAGGTGTCTGCTGCAGAGGCATCAGAAATCATCTATATAAGGGAAAGGGTTAAGAGAACATATATATTGAAATGTTAACCACCATTGGGAAATGCTAGATGGCATTCAGATTGTCACAAAATCAGAGTTATCTTAAATTGATTTAAATAACATGGAAAGGGAGATAACAGATTAGAAAATTTAATTTGTTTTTTTAACTAAGTATCTTCGTTTAATCAGTGGTTTATCTCAATTACCTTTTGAACAATTGTTACGCCACATTTTTTTATAACAATTTGATCAAATCTCTATCAAGCTGTAAACAGGGTTGTGTTGTATCAAACACTCGGCCACTAGGTGAAGTTAAAGAAAGCCTTTAGAACACCCCAGAGGCCTCATTTGTCATCAAATCTTTGTGACAGTTCACCAGAACATTAATCCTTTCCCTCATACGACAATTCTGCAGCAGACGACTTTGAACATATTTTGTCAAAACATTGAAAATCTCTTTAATTGAATGGATAACCTATGAC
>JAUELF010253068.1:0-11769 GCA_031471495.1 Clinocardium nuttallii
TCACGCACCGATTGCGATCGATGTACCAGTATCCAACTGATTCGGTCCATTTACTTATGCACCGGATCATTAAGATAATGCGTAAGGCTAACAGGATCGTTCAGAAAACCGTTATACCTAACAATCCCCTTACGACCAATGTGTTGGCTTAATCTGAACGCGACCACGTTGCATTGTTTACCTATTCCTACCCGCATACTCCGAAGCAATAGCAGCAGACGACTTTTGAAAAACAGTGTGGCCTAAGGTAAAAATACTCATTATGAGCAATTTCTCATTTGGCCACAGTCTTTTCAATTTTATTAACAATTAATCTCTGTTTAATGGAGGTTTTTCAGGTTTTTGTCTCTATGTTTTCACATTCGTCTGCTGCATATGTGGTGTATGTTGGACAGGGGGGTTAAGTGTTACGATTACTAAACATTTAAACGTTTAAACCGATGTGTTCAATGATCAATACCAGACTGTGTGTTTAGAAAGTTTATTCATTGACAACAAAATGAATTGATGTTCTTTGTTTTGTTTATTTCACTCTTACAGTGCGAGGTGCCTGTTAAATAAATCATTTGAGAGATTATCGGACGACATTTCAAACATCAAATAGCAGATTATTGATCAGGGAATATATATAGGATCTGACATTTCGTATAAATTTAAATTAATGTAATAAATAAATCGGGTTTTTCGCGGTCAGAAAATAGTCCCCAATATGTAATACTTAATAAACTGTTACTAATCACACACAAAGAGTTAAACTAAACGAGTTAACTACAAAAAGAAAAAAGGGTTTTCGCAAAAATATTCCCCAACATATTATACCTAATAAACTGTTAACTAATCACAACAAAAAAGATATGACTGATAATGGTCCCTTTACCTCGTCCACCTATCGTGACGCCGGATACACGTTCTCAGCCATTTTGTAAACACTAGCGGATGAATACAAAAATAGTGTTTCGGTCATGTTATATTACACACGTTACATATAAAGAAATACGTGATGGGTGTATTCTATCTGGTACAAGTATTGTCATGTGGTAAATCCGTATATTACACGACAATAATAACCTCAAATTGACCTTTGTATAAAGACGTATATTATAACGACACGCCTTCATTATCGTCGTCTCTATCAATTGGGTTTGGCCGAGCATCGGTAACTCTGTCGGTAGCGATGCGGGCTGTCACTCAATGGGTTGCGAGTTTAAACCCTAGCTCGGCAAATATCTTTACCGACGTTTTATAAAAGAAACAATGCGACACATGTCATTTGGCTTCAACCGATCGGCTTAGTATATGAGGAAAAGCAGCCAGTTGTCTTGAAAGACTGTTGTGTGGGGAAATGGTATGAGAAATTCGCGAAACAAATGAGTAGGGGATTTGGCCGCCGTGAAATAACTGAGTGAATGTTGAAAGGTTTCTGGGATTGGACCAATGATAAGTTTTCGGCTACATATATTAGTTCTTTATCAGAATACCCACATTCGCAAGGTTATTTTGATCGATCTACGACGATCTCAAATATACAAAGGTCGGTTTTCATGTGACATGGCTCACTTATAATGCACGTAGACTCGCTTTGTTAAAAACAAACAGGTAATTGTCTGACAATACCAATTCATCATGAAGTTTGCATTGTACGTTCAAAAAGCAGTGTAAACATTTACAAACAATAACTCGAAGAGTACACTTAAAACATTGAACTGGGCCGGGCGAAAAGGTGTCTTACAGTAAATAATTGATTGGATCACTTTTACTGGTCTGGTCGTAATATAATTAACAGATATGATGGTCTGTTGGACTAATATACTTGAGCTGGGCATGAGATTGGCAAAAAGGTGTAGGTCCAGATAAAACTAGCGCGTCTTCATTGTCAGATTTTGAGCTGATATGGGTGATAAGCCATAGGATGGGGTTTCAAGAAACTACTGTAAAGTAGCACCTATTTCGATCCTTAGCATAAATTCGTAGGCCAGTCTTTTTCGAAACACGTTAGCCGTCTCGCGAGAAAATCAACATTGCGTAATGTATCGACCCGAATCAACCTAAGCATGTCGCGCAGGCCTACCCGGATGGACACTTTTCGCCTCCTGTGAATTTTAGGTTTGATGAATCATTCTCCTTAGACGAAATATGTCGGCCCGGATCAATCTGAGCGGACTTCGTAGGCTGATCCGTGTCGATACATTACGTAGAGGTCATACTGTTGGTTTTGCTCACGGGACGTTATAATTAAGCTAAGGTTTCGTTTTACTGAATCATCGCTCGTATGCACACGTGTAATGATAATTGTTTTATTTTATTTTATGTTATTTTCGTCATTAGTTTGCTTAGATGTTCTCAATGTCGTCTGCTGTATATTTGTTGTATTTGCGAACGGATTAGTCACGTTGTGTGAATCAATAACAGTTCACAAAAATGTCCTACATGTATTTACTTAATGGCACAGAATTGATTTTAGGTACCTTGTAAATAGACAAGACAAATCTGTATATAATTCGAGGTCAAACATTTAAAAGCCGCGGGGGGCGTCAGTACTTCGAATGAAAGTCACATGTTACAAACTTCCTTAATTCGATTCTCGCAAGAGGTCAATATTAAAAGCATTTTACTGTGTAGCAAGCTTTTAATTTGACGTAGGCGACGTTCTCTCCTTTATGTAAAAAGGTTTCAACAATCCTACGCTCATTTATATTTTGCCTAGATGTTCTCAAAGTCGTATGCAACAGTTTACTTATTGTATGATTGAAATGATTAAATTATATCATAGTTTCTATAAACTGTTAAGGTGACTTTTATTCTTTGTTGATACGCAAGCTTCGCCTTTTATTGAACTATGTTTAACCTTTTTCAAAATGCAGCAAATCTGCAGCAGACGACTTTGAAAATATCTAGGTTAAAAAAATAACTTTAAAATGAAAGCTTAACTACTGAATGAAGGTGAAAACATTTTGGCAAATAGAGAAGTTGCTCGTTTTGAGCAATTTCTTTTTTTGTCACAATGAGTTTTAAAAGACGTCTGCTTCAGAGGCGTCAGAAAGCGTCTATATGTGGCAAAAGGGTTAACCATAAAACCCGGAAACACAATACTAGCTGACCTAAATATGAGTCGTATTTTCGAGCTGAGTACTTAATGCTTCTTCGATCGGTCATCATTTAATCCTTTTCCCACATGCAGACGCATTTTGACGAAAATAGCAACAGACGTCTTTTGAAAAAATTGTGGCCAAAGGTGAAATTGCTCATGACGAGCAATTTCTCCTTTGGTCACAATGTGTTCAACTTTATTTCACAATTAAGCTATCTTTTATCGGGATCTTTCAGGATTTCGTCACCATGTATTTAATGGCGTCTGCTAGATTTGATGTATGTAGGAATGGGTTATAGGTATGTTTACTCTCAACATCTGTAGCTACTATATTTATCAGAAAATGCATTTAGTTCAATATAACATTTAGACAGACGGTGGCGACTATGGTAAGACTGTTCGTTCGTGTACATATACATTTAATTCTAAACGTATCTACCATGTAATGCTTTACACGACAACTCTTATACATCGTGATTGTACCAACTATTTACATACTCGGGAAGACGCACTCGTTATGTTACACGCGCTTACTATCACTCACAAGATACTTCCCATAAGGCATTCATTAATGAACTCCATTTTTATCGATGCTCTATTACTCTTTGGCATTCATTAATGAACTCCATTTTTATCGATGCTCTATTACTCTTTGGCCAATGAATCCTTTCCCTCATATAGACGCTTTCCGACGCCTCTGAAGCAGCCGGCTTTTTGAAAACATAGTGACAAAAGAGGATATTGCCCAAAACGTGTAATGTCTCCTTTTGCCAGAATTTCAATTTAAGTCATATGTTATCCATTCAATTATAGAGATTTTCTAAAAAAAAAAATACAAAAACTGTTCAAAGTCGTCTGCTGCAGAATTGTCGTATGAGGGAAAGGGTTTAATATCGCTCGCGATATACTACCCATATCAAAAAAGACATTGATAAATGAACTCCATATTTTATATCGATGCTCAATTACTCTTTGGCCACAATAATTCAGGAGATAAAACATTGACGTTAATGTACAGTGACTCTTTTTAAACGTCAGACGGGAAGGATCTATGGGGAATACACATATTTGACAAATACCAACACCATTTAGTATTAACCTACTCTACCCTTTTCCCACATACATACACCTTCCTGACGCCTCTGCAGCATATTTTTTTAAACACATATTTACAAAAGGAGAATTTTTTATTTTTGGCACAATGTTTTCAACTCTATTCTAATTCTTATCTTGTATATAAAGAGTGTTTCAATATATTTCTCCAAATGAGTTCAAAGTCGTCTGCTGCAGATTAGTTGTATATTGGAAAGAGTTAACTGTTTGCATGTTATGGTCTTGTTTAGCGCAAATGAATCCGAGGGAAAACAAAGACATGTTTTACAAATATAGGTCTGATTTAAAAAAATAAATGGGAATTTCCATACAGCGTTTTCATCTCTATTCAATAAATATATTTTCATTTATAGAAATTTTCCAATATTTCGTATTGAAGTTTTTCAACGGCGTCTGCTGCAGATATGCGGTATGTGTGAAAGGGATAAAGTATTGTCATGCACTATGACACAAGTCACGCGATAACAGACCTCCGTATGTTGTACCTTATTTTTAAAATGAATTGAGTCTTTTCGCTGGACGCAAAGGCCCGACGGTCATACCCCGAGAGACATGGCCTATACTGTGTTTCGTTATCCTTACCAACAAGCAGCTGACATGCAGTTTAACGAATCTGCATCTAACTACTTGTGAAAATATTACGGCAAAAATAAAACAATTTGCAATTTCTTCTTTAGCCTTAATAGTTTTATACGAATATTTTCCATAATAATACTTTAAATAATGTTCTTCGTTTAATCGTACATTTAATGAAATTTACAATTAAGTAAATAGCATAATATCTTTTTTACTTTTAGCATAAATATGATTACATAAAGTAACAATGAAACACACGCAGAGGGTATACAAGTAAATATAGTGATTCTTTGGTATTTTACGCCATTTTTTACTAACTTTTCAGTCATATTTACCGACCCATGTTTCCTGGTTTTCTCAGACGCCTACCCTATGCAAAAGGCTTTCCAAGCAACTGGCTGCTTTTGCTCTATTATCCCATATCGTTTACTGCAGATGTGTTGGAAAGTAACCACCAATATACAAAAGCATACGGTATAAAGAGAAGTGGAACGGTTGTATGCTGTTTTTCATTAATTTTAGCCTGATTTTGTTCACCATATCGTCTGTTGCAGATTTGTTACATGCTGGGAAAGGGATTAACCCTTTCCCTCATATAGACGCTTTCTGACGCCACTGCAGCAGACGTCTTTTTGAAAACATAGTAACAAAAGAAGAAAGTACAAAACGTGCAGTTTCTCCTTTTGCCACAATGTTTTCCACTTTTAGTGATACTGGTTATCCTTTCAATTATAGAGATTTTCCATTTTTTTACAAATTATATTCAAAGTCGTCTGCTTCAGAATTGCAGTAAGAGGGAAAGGGATTAAGGAACTCGTACACTGCATCCCCACATCATGTAACGAGATAAAGATGCCTGTTTTTCGTGTCAATCTATTGAAACGCCCCCGGTGTTAATACACACCAGCCATGTCCTCTGACAAAAGGCAGGATTCGTGGGGAACGTGCTTTGACTTCATGCAACCCAAATTTATCCGTTTATTTAATCATAAAAAAACCTCTATAATCATCGAAGTTTCGACCTCTTGGTCTTTATCAAGATACAAAAAAAAGGCATTTGAAATTTGTATGCAGTCCATCTTGGAGTTTAAGAGATCATTATTGTAATCCAGACATTTTACGATATTACCCTTATTCGCATACAAGATATCTGCAGCATACGATATATAGAACCCATCTAGGCAGACTATCGAATAGCTAGATATAAAAAGAAACGACAGTATCAGTGATTTTGGTACTTGCGAGTTCCGAGTTTTCTCCTTACAATATATATCAGGGATTCATAATCAGAATAGCTTTGAGTCCATGAGACTCATAACTATTGCATAATTGAACACAGTTGTTATTTTATATTACAAAGAACTAAGTTTTCTACTGGAACTCTACTGATAGGCAGTTTACTAGTCCTGAGTTCTCATTCTTTGAAACTTTTGTAAATTGTGTTTTCTTTACACTTACTGCATACATAACAAGGGAAATGTTTTAAATTAATATAAATGTATTCTGAATTTGTTTGGGGTTTAAAGCATAAATATCTTCAAATCAGGAAATAGAAAATAAGCGAAAGCATCACTAATGAGGGACAATTATGATAATTATATTACCTCCCTTGTAGGTAGGTCCTTTTAGCTGGATTCCTTTGTCTTTATCGCTATTTCACAATGAGATATTGCAATTACTCTGTACACATTCATTATAAATGTGTTAATTAAAGTGATGATTCAAAATAATTTTTTACATAGCAGTGTTTAAAAAACACAAATGTGGAATTACTAATCAATCTCATAACAGTTGGCCAAGAAAATTCAATTATAAGTGCACCATCCAATGCAAAGAAACCAATGATAAAAACAGAGGAAACCAAATGATGGGACCAAGCTAGATTTAGAGAGTATACAAGGGAGATAACTGACCGATGTCTCCCGGTGACTATAACCTGGACAATTTACACACTAGAAAAGATGCACGTTGGCTCTTTGAGAACAGTGTAGATCAAGATGAACCTGTGTATTCAGGTCCAGATTTACCATGTTCGTATATTGCTAACATAACATTGTTAAAATATTTTTTCCACTTAGTGTAGATTCTGATAAGAATGAGAAGATTTACCTGAACCTACACACTTCAGAAATGCCAACTGGTATATTTTGCCCACAGACAGGTGCTTATGTACGGTGCCCGACCGTATCATACCCAATCTCATTAAAACCAGATGTTTTAAAACTCGCATACTCGTATCTAGAAGGTGTTTGTGTTGATTTCAATGAGATTGTATCATACCCAACACTTTAAAACAGG
This sequence comes from Clinocardium nuttallii, assembly GCA_031471495.1. Classification (NCBI taxonomy): domain Eukaryota; kingdom Metazoa; phylum Mollusca; class Bivalvia; order Cardiida; family Cardiidae; genus Clinocardium; species Clinocardium nuttallii. The sequence continues at coordinate 7,076 of JAUELF010253068.1, forward strand.
TAACTTAGTTAGGCAACACCGTGATATAACTGAAAATATGTTGAAGACGACTTAAAACTCCACACACACAACAAAACATATGTATTTGGTGCAGCTGAAGCAACACTGTGAACGTGTTTGCAATGAAAGTGCTTACCTGTTTTACATTCACTGTTGCCTAGATACATAGTGTCAAATCAGTCTTTTACAATGTTGTCAGATGAATAATGTTTTCCAAAATGCATAAATGGCAATTTATATTTTTCTGACTATTCCTCAAAATGTCGCCTGCTTCAGATACATCCACATAGTCTTCACGTTGGAAAAGGGATTCGTAACAAATCAAGATTCGGTTATACCGGTAATCAACAGAGCGATGCTGCGTAATCCTTTCATTCTCAACAGTACCCAAGGGAGATAACTCACACAATGCCGTTAGGTATTTACAACTTCCGGTGTTAGACTGTGACAAAGGTCGACGTTATTTATGGCTCCCGTGCAGTACTCCAGAACGGAAAACGAATCCTGTACTAGTCTAGTATAATCCACAGACTTAACGATATTTGGTTCTCCTTTTTTGTTGTATTTAGTCATTAACCAAACGCATTTAATGGATTTTAAAAAATACTATAAATAGAACAAATGCAATTTACCATATTGATCTTCAGATGACATCTGTCTTTTTTTAAACATGTTTTATTGCACACAACATAAACATATAATAGGCAAACGGGTCTGACTTAGAAATATAAAATTAACAACATAAAAACCCTTTCCCACATACATTATATCGACGGCAGACGACTTTGTATATAATGAAAAACTATTAATACATACAAAATTATTAAATACAATGTTCATTTGTCACATTGTTTTCAAACGTGGTCTGCTGCAGGTGCGTCTAAATGCGTTTGCATATTGAAAAGAGTTTATTTCAGATAGATGCGGATATGATCATTGAAATTATATCTTAAACTGTTCTGGTACTAACATCCTAAATATCTCGTTGTGTTATATATAATTGGCCAAACGCAATGTATCACTGGTCCGAACAAAACGTTACTGGCCTAGGCCCAATATGATCATGGCTGATTTCGCAGACTGTGTGACATTATTCGAAATAAGCTAGGGCAGATGACCAATCTAGCCGCCATTGAAAGTTCGTGCCAAACGTATTCATTTACTTTGAATGCGTCGGATACCAGGCTAGTTTACGTGTATGTTTAGTGTCCGGAAACCTTAAACATCCATGAACGACAATCGTCGCAAGTCGCAGAGTTTCTACATGACGGCTTTTAAATGGCGTCGCCAACTGAATTGTGTTTATTATGCCTGTTTACAGTCATTTCAATGGGGGTGTATATGCTCCATTTAACGCATATGATCTGTAAATCTCATTTGATGCAGTCGGTAAAACAAAATAATCTTATTGAACAACTACTGGCAAATGCAGTTTCATTGGAAAACCCGTATTATTATAAATAGTATATTGGAATACGACCAGTAGAGCAAACGTTCTATTATATTAGGAAAGCCATAAATGGCGTCGTTCAATTGGACATTTCCTTTTTCAAGTGTTTACAAACACTCATTGCAATGGGGGGTGTATATGCTACATTTAACGAATAGGAACATTAAAACAATTCCTGTACGATTGCACTAATCCAAAATATCTCATTTGATGCAGTCGGTAAAACAAAATAATCAAATCAAGCAAACGACTTGCAAATGTGGTCTCATGGAAGTTCCTGTATTAGCATAAATGTATATTGAAAATGGAAAGTGCAAGTAGGGTTGCAAGTTGTAAATCAGTCGAAAGTGCTAATGCTCTATTATATTAGAAAAGCATTTAATGGCGTTGCTAAAAGAACAGTTGCAAGTTGTGAATCAGTCGAAAGTGCAAATGCTCTATTATGATAGAAAAGCCATAAATGGCGACGCTAAAAAAAAGAACAAGTCCTATTCTGCCTGTTTACAGTCATTTAAATGGAGTGTATATGCTCCATTTAACGCATATGATCTTTAAAACAAAATACTGTACAGTTACACTAATCCCGGAAATCACATATGATACAGTCGGCGACATAAAACAATCTTATCAAACAAACGACTTGCAAATACGTTCTCATTGAAGTATCCGTTATATGCATAAATGTATATTATTGGAAGTGGTGCCAGTAGTGTATCAAGTTATAAATCAGTCAAAAGTGCAAATTGTCTTTCATATCAGAACAGCCATAAAAGGTGTAGCTCAATTAAACAGTTACTATTCAACGTGTTAACAAACAGTCAGCCCTGTGTTCCAAAGTCTCGCAACTAAAACTGTTTTGCGAAACCTAAATAGGTTTCGTCAAAAAAGCGTGCATTTGTTTGTAAACCAAACCTGTTCTACCTGTTTTCCATTCATAAAACATACAAATTTCGTTCGGTTCGATGGACATAGCTTAAACTGTTTACGTTGTGTTTACTATGGAACACACGGCTGTTCAATTGGGTTTATCTGCTCCATTTAATGCATATGCTGTTTAAAACAAATCCTTTACGACTGCTCTAATCCCGGAAATCTCATTTAATGCAGTCGGTGACGCAAATTAATCTAATCAAACAGCAACTTGTAAATGCGGTCTCATTTAAATATCCGTATTAGCATTACTCTATATTGGAAGATGGTCCAGTAGGAATGCAAGTTTTGAATAAGTCAAAAGTGCATATTCTCTCTTTTTATATCAGAACAGCCATAAAGGGCACTGTGATTCAGCCGGGAAACATGCCCGCGGCCTCCCGCTCTAAGGCAGGCGCACCAACGCAGGCCATTTCTCAAACAACATTCCAGTTTATATTACCGCGGTCAGTTCGTCTTATCACGTGTTTCCTTTACTCTACACAACGTGCTCCCCATGCAGTTTACCACCTTTCAACACATCATGTTAGCCCAGTTAGTGGAAGGGTAGCAAATAGTTGAAAGACGATTGACACTAGTTGTAGTGTCTCTTGTCATCACTCGTCGGAAAGGATGGTTGATATATCCGCGATTTGAATCCACCTCTGGGTTGATAGCTCTGATCTACTAACGGACCTAGCTACATGTACAGCGGGTCGACACGGTTTTTAACAAGAAATTGCGTATTCGTGGAGAAAATTGGACTTGTATCATCGATCATCGGGAAAACACAACCAAAAAGAATGAAGGAAGGTTTTAGACAAAAGAGTACATAATACATTCTGCTACTTAATGCCCAGTAAATAAGATCTAATGTTAATATGTCCCAGCGGAAGTATACGAATGATTTGTGAAACGTGGGACTATGGCGTGGATGAAAGGTTTTGCACTTTTATTCTCCTCGGCGCTAAGCTCAAGCCGCAAATATGGCTACCTTAATTAGTCCTGTCTCTGAAACTGACGACATTTATACCAAATGTGTGACAGTGACCCTTTAAAACATTTGGGGGAAAGAAGACATTTCTCGAAGAGAACAATTTTTCCATTTCTCAAAATGTTATATAATCTGTAAGTAATTTTCGGGATTTTACAATATTTTCTGACCGTGTGGTGGTTTCAGCGTGCGCTTTGACAGTTTTGGAGACCAGACTCCAATTCCACCAGTAATGGTTAGTTACATTGCTTACTGACTAAACGTGTTAAGAAATTAAATATTTAGGTAAACAGAAATGATTAAGTCTGCTTTTAAGTATTTAAGTATTACTTAGCGCTAAGTATTAGTTTTGTAGGAATCGGGCCCAGGTGTTTTATTCTCGGACAAGTCATACCAAATATGATCGAAGTGATTTCCCAACTTGGCGTTCAGGGTTTCAGGGATAGCATTACGACGTTCCGATGGTGTAAGTTTAAGTACTGAAATTGCTCTTTATTAACCAATCAGACATCCCGCGTTAAAACCAACATTGTGGTCTCCGCGTAAAGTATCGATCCGGATCAGTCTAAACATGCCGTGCAGGCTAACCTGGACAGATACTTTTCGCCTCTTGTAGATTTTCTGATTAAGGAATCAGTATCATTTCTCTATATCCCTCGGAGACGGAATGTGTCGGCCTGGATCGGTCTGCGAGGACAGTGCAGTCTAATCTGGTCGATACATTACGCAGATGCTATAATGTTGGTTTTCTCGCGAGACGACTCATTCCTCCTTTTGCCACAATAATATCAAAAGTAATCTGCTACACAGGCTTCAGAAAGCGTCAGACTTTAGGAAATATTTAAGCATGCAGTAAAAAGAGGTCATATAGTTTTGATCGTTAAAGGTTTTTTTTTGGGGGGGGTTATTTGAAAAACTGCACATTTTGATCTGGTGTTTAAAGGTTATCGAACAACAATACACAGTACATCTAATGAGTGTATCAAATCCCTCGTGTATGGTTAGCGGGGTTGGTGTCTAAATTAAGATTTAAGTATATAGTTCCAAAACTGTGTCGACTAATTAGAGTTTTAGGTTGTTAGTTTATTACCAAGTACAATACCACGTAGACCTTGGTACGTTGACATTAGACAAAAAATGGAAGTGTTTGCATGTACTTGTGTAGTTCGATGAGATTTGGGTACTGTAAGAGTATTTATTGCATACTTTGATATTGTCCCGTTCACTTTGTATTGTAATGTAATTATAGAGACCAATTGCTCTAATCGAGCATAAGCTTTCTAGCTTATATAGGCCCATTTGGTAGTGTACACTATATAGTGTACAAGAGACTGAGTTAGA
>JAUELF010253077.1:0-11769 GCA_031471495.1 Clinocardium nuttallii
ATTCCTAAAACAGAAAATCCACAAGAGGCGAAAAGTGTCTACCCGTATTAGCCTGCGCGGCATGCCTATGCTGATCCGGGTCGATACTTTACGCAGAGACCACAATGTTTGCTTTCTCGCTGGACCATGTGTCAATATAACACGATTCAAATGCAAGGTATGTAATGATGCATGCTGGGTCATGAATGTCACGTGATACTAATCACGACTGGAATGGTGCGTAAATAAATATGTCGGCGTGAGGTCAAAACGTAAACTTGTAAAAATTGAACTAAACTCAGCACGACATGTGAGATAAACTAAGAGATCCTTGTTTCACTCTTTCTTTAAAATAAATACCTCATTTGTTACATTTTCTGTTTGATTTTGGAAGTTTCATACAGACGCCCTAAAGTTAAAGCGCTAACCAAGTCCTTGCTATGTTCTAGTCGTCATCAGTTTTTTTAAACGCAGTCTTACAAAACAACAAAAGGTAGCAAAAGTGGCCGCGTTAAGCTATCCTATCTATATAATCGGTATTTTATCGTAGGAAAAGGGTTCAAGTAGTCACAGGTCGCACAGAATTTGGCCTAAAATAATCAAAGTTATTGGACATCTGTCTACGATTTTGTAGGGCGCAGTTTAACAATTTTCCTCACACCATAGCAATGTGTAATTAGTATTGTCAAAAGGAAAAGTAAACACGGGAGTTTATCAATAGACTAGGACTTTGTTTTTAGCACAGTGTCATTAAAAGCACGTTACCTACATTCAAAATAGTTTGTATTCGTAAAAAAGCTCTGTCTTGGATATGTGTTAAAGTATTATGAGTTCGATATTACGTGTATGTATTTAATTATTTTGATCAAGTGTACAAAATGGCAAAACAATATAATTAGTGTCTCGTTCCGTTGCACAAAAGAATGGCGAAATTTAAAATAGGTTAAACACAAATCTAGATTTGTTGTCGCTCATTATGATACAATGTATATTTCTTTCTTCTGTTAAAATAAACAAACGATAATTCACTTAGATACGTGCTTTCTGCACGTCAATTAAAAACAATAATTGTATCCGTTGTATGGAATACGGTACTGTTTGAGAAGAGTATAATTAATTGTTCGACTTATTTGTACTTTGAAATTAACATTTTATTTTCTATTTTCAGGTCTGGTTCAAAAATAGACGGGCAAAATGGAGAAAACGTGAGAGGAACATGGAAACATTCAAAACTGGATTCGGCACACAGTTCACCGGACTCATGCAACCCACCTTCGACGATACCTTCTACAACGGTTACTATAACAACACATGGGCTACCAAGGTACCCAGCCCACTGGGCTCTAAGTCCTTCCCCTGGGGCTTCAACTCAATGAATCCACACCTATCATCAGTAGTTCCATCCCAACCCATGTGTTTCTCCTCACCATCGACAAGCATCAGTTCGAGCATGGTTAACAATGTACCCTCTGTCCCTACAAACATGAACAATGCCAGCTCACCACCATGTCCGTACGCGAGCCCCGCTCCACCCTACATATATGGACCAAACAGAGATACGTGCACTAATAGCATAGCCGCACTTCGTCTTAAGGCCAAACAACATAACCCATTCACATACCCATCAATGTCCCCACGACAACAGACACTTTCTGCTTGCCAATATGCCACCGTGGGCAATCCTGGAACTGTGTGAATGGAAATCACATATAGTCTTCCATTTACATGTACAATTAGATAATATTATGTGCAACAATTAGTTTTCAATTGTGGACAGTTCGATTGTCGTTATACTGACTGAGGTTGTCAGGAACAAAGAATAATCGCCAAATCGTGGATGTAGTCGTCAAAATGTTGTGATACGAAGCCAAGATCTGATAAGATTAAATTTAGATCTGAGGACAATATGCCGGTTTTGTAGGAAGGATCTCGTGTAGTTTGTTGACAGATATACAATATGAAGTGAATCGTAGAATATACTTTATTATGGGAGGAACACTGCGGATTTAATTGTCTTCCAGGCATTAAGTGTGATGTAAATGTGTATGGTTCGTGAAATATAGAGGACAAGCACAACTCTGCGTGTTTGTTAATACAAGTAGCATACAGAGCCGTTAATTGTGGGTATAATTAAAGCCATAATAACTTCTCAGATGATACAGATGCATCGACAGCCAACTGCTGTCGAAATAATGTGGCAAAATGAGTGATTATTTAAACGCAATCTCTCCTTTCTCATATAATTCTTAACTTTGTATAAAACATGTACTTCCAGACGACTCTTTAATATCAGTTTAATACTAAACCAGTTGATAAACTTACATTACAATACGTACTTTGATAGGAATTATGATAACTGTTATAACCTCCGAGGATCGGTTTCCGTGTGGCGTGGTTACTATATAAGTATTACGAGCCGTTCTTATTGAAAACCACCATCATGGAATCTGAGTAATGTATCGACACAGTCCGCGCAGACTAATCCGGGCCGACACTTTCCGTCTCATGTGGATAGATTAATGAAGCAAAAAATCCACAGGAGGTGAAAGGTGTCTGTCCGGGTAAGCCTGCGCGGCATGCTTATGCTGATTCGGGTCGACAATGATGGTTTTCTCGTGGAGGCTGATTCGGGTCGACAATTATGGTTTTCTCGTGGAACGGCTCATATGCATCTGTGTTATGGAATGAAGCACACGGTATTTGGAGTGTGGTCAAACTAGTATCTAACTTTAAACATGCTGTAGAAATAAATGTATCATGTCAAATGCTTGCTTAATGACGACCGCGTGGAACCTTTGGTCTTCCAATGTTCTCCGTGGAAATTCATTTTCATTTTTATCTGATTCGTAAAGTGTTACAAATATAATTACAACTTATGCAACTCTGTCTGTTCCAAAATGATCACGCTATAAACCTGACAAGGCACTTGTACATTGTTTGTGCCATTGGTTAATCATCATCCTATTGTCTGTAATTGACAAATATACCATGACACATAAGACTTTGACTTGATGGTATGTTTGTGTTCGTCTATAAACTTGTATTAGAGATGGGTAATATGTAAATGCATTAGTACTACTCATCGGTTATGAAGTTACTCTGTACTCTTTGTTTCTTTTGCTAAAATCTATTGGTAAATAGAAATTTCGTGTTACAAGCAGTTTTCTCCTACTAAAAATAGATATTTGTCCACGTTCACCGATTCTCCCATCAGCTATGTTCACGCCTCTGCAGTAGACCACTTGTCACAAAATTGCGACAAAAGTAGAAATTGATCAAAACGATAATTTTCTCCCTTTGTTTGCAATAATGTTTTCATTTTTTTCATAAACATATAAGAGAGTTTTCCATATTTTCTGCCAAAACGTTTTCAAAGTCGTCTGCTGCAGATGGGAAAGGGTGCAAATGCCCCTTTTCGTATAAATCAAGACAGCCGTATACATGTGTAAATGAACTGTTTGTAGAGTGCTAAAGATCGACAGAAGATATTTATTTGTGTTTTGTATAGATTCATTTGACTAAAAAGGAAATAAAGTTCTGAAAATGTTACCTGTTTTTATACGTGTTTGTACCTTTGAACCAAGCCCTCGTACTGGCGCATTTTGACACATGTTGACTCATCAGCAGTGGAAACACTTTCGACAGATAGTAATGATAAATTGCTCATAAATATTCTTATGCCGCAATGTCTTCATCTCTATAATTTTACTTTCATTTAGAGATAGTTAAACTATTATTAAGAGGTGTACTCTATAGCAGACACATTTATAGGAAACGATCATATAGGACTTTGCGACCACCTCGCTGGATCAATGACAGTTGTTCGTATCAGATCCTGCTACAAAGACGTTTTCGTGGTTCTGTACGCCGCTTTCTATAATTTGGCGGTTAAATCAATGCAATTCCTGCTTTAGTTACCCGTACTTATAGTACGTTTGTTCGGACACTTTTGAGTCAGTCGTAATGAACCCCACAGTCGTAATGCGAACCCTACAGTCGTAATGTGAACCCTACAGTCGCAATGCGAACCCTACAGTCGTAATGTGAACCCTACAGTCGTAATGTGAACCCTACAGTCGTAATGTGAACCCTACAGTCGTAATGTGAACCATACAGTCGTAATGTGAACACTACAGTCGTAATGTGAACCCTACAGTCGTAATGTGAACCCTACAGTCGTAATGTGAACCCTAGTCTGTGAACCCTACAGTCGTAATGTGAACCCTACAGTCGTAATGTGAACCATACAGTCGTAATGTGAACCCTACAGTCGTAATGTGAACCCTATATTCGTAATGTGAACCCTACAGTCGTAATGTGAACCCTACAGTCGTGGCGACGTCAAGTAGGGGAGACAATTACTACCAGATTTTAAGTATTTAAATACAAAGCGGTTTCTCCTGTAGTTCATAATAAATTCAAAGTAAACACTAAAGTCCTGATATATTTCAAACTTGTTTTAAGCTGTCGCGTTCTTTACAATTTACTACTTTTATAATCAAACCCATAGTTTCCCCCTAAATTATTGGCATATAGTATAATGCATTAGAACAATTATGTATTTCGCAAAACCCTAAAAGATGTATACTTTATGTAAATGCAATTTGATATGTTGGTACCCTCAGAGTCCACCCATAGAACAAGGTATAAGTATTTCAGGAAATTGTACGTTCAGATCAACCAGTACATGTGCTCGTCTTCTCAGAATGTGCACACATTGGCAGTAGCTTCCAGCAAGCTTATGTAAGTAATATGTGAACATTGTAGATCTCGACCAGATAAGTTTAAACTCATTTATTTAAAATCGATTTCGAAACGAGCTGTAAGCTTGTAATAATCACGCTCGATGTCTGCCTCTTAACCAGCACTCGCGCCGTTTGTGTGGAAAGATCCCAAAGGCAGAAACCGTTCATCACGGGATTCGATCCGATTGTACGGATACACATACTTATCTACATCTACACTGTTCACAAATGCATATTGTACATTTTCTCATGAATAGTCTGATTTAATTAGTTTGAACAAGTTGAACAAGAATCGATCTCTTATTTAATATAATAAAGTTAGAAAGTTGTGGGTAACGTAGGTTTGAAATCAACCAAATGTTACCATGGTAACAGTGCACAAGACAATTATGATATTTCATTACAAATAAAGCAAACATTGGATTCGTCAAATAAAGATTGACGTTATAGGAAAAAGGGAAATGTTAAAATATAAGACCTGTTAAGGACCTATTTTTGTTTAACGTACCCTGTTTAAAGACACTTTTATTGCAAGATAATTGAGCCACACATTGCGGAAAAGCTGAAGAACACCGAGTGCTAAGGTCAACCAAAGCCTCATCACTTTCTCGTTCCATCTAAGCTTCCAATGATTTCCAAATGGTCTCACGTGATTCAAAGAAAAGCCATGAACCGGGTAGCTATGTATTAGAGCTGTGATGTCATCAGTCTACATACATACTCTGAGAACCTCGGTCAATAAATGAAACTTTCCCACATACAACTTATGTATTAGAGCTGTGATGTCATCAGTCTACATACACACTCTGAGAACCTCGGTCAATAAATGAAACTTTCCCACATACAACGTATCTGCAGCAGATGGTTTTGACAATATCTCTGCACACATTTGGAAATATCTTTAAACGAAATTATCATATACTTATAATAAAATAGTGTTGAAAACGGTGTTGCAAAAGGTAACAAAATGCTCGTTTTAAGCAATGTCTCCTATTGTCATATCGTTTTCAATCGGCGTCTGCTGTAAATACGTAAGAAAGTATGTATGTGGAAAAAGGTTAAAGTTTTAAGATAACCGTTTCTTAAAGCCAATATCATACACAAATGGTATAAACATGTACGTATGTAAACACAACTGGGTGAAAGCACTCCCAAAGTAGGCCTATAAAAGCGTCATTGGAAAGCTAATTTGTTGCCCATAGAAATTTGACGAGATGATACTTCAGGAAAATTTGATCGAAATGTAATCACATTAAACACTTTATGCTGTAAGAAGCCTTTATTTTGCTGGCATAAATCCATGATTGGGTTATCACGTACTAGTTTGGTCGATTGTATGGTGTCAAGTGGTTTACTAGGTAAGTCACCAGTACTACTGGTTCTGGCGCACGTGCGTTCGTCGTAATGCTAGTCTCACAACCCTGAGCGGCAAGGAAGGACATCTATTACTACCCTTTGACCGTCTTTAGTATGACCCGGCTGGATATCGAACTCGTGACTTCCCACACCGGCGCAGACACTCTAACACAACAAAAACGAGGCGATTACTATATGTACCGAGGAGATGATATACCTCTATTATAGTGTATTAACGGTTTTGCTAAGTGATCTTTGTCAAATTAGTTGTATATGTATATGTGTCTATATTCTTTGGCTAAAATCACAGTAAGTGTTTAAAGCCTTTTGGAAATAAAGTAAAAACCAAGTATACGGAGTAAATATATTCGGGAGGGGGTTCAACTTACAAAGCATTTCAAATCAGTTTCAATGTTGATGTAGACATATATCATGATTTAGCCAAAACATGAAAAACCCTGTTCTTTTAATGAGAATTGGTAGGCTATATGAGATAAGTTACTTTATGCAAAGAATTTACCTAGTACATTAGCCATGTAAGCATATGTTTACACATACCTGAACTATTATTTTTGCCAATATAATGTTTGCATAATTGACGTTTAATTCACCTGTCCAGTAAAACACGAAACTTTAAGCAACGTTTGCATTATTTTCTACAGATTGAACACGTTTGAAATTTAATCGTGAACATAATCCTTCCTGCCGCATATACCCACGCCCTTTGACGTTCCTGCAGCATATGCCTTTTGAAAATGAAAGGAACATTTACTTATAATGAGAATATACACTCTTTGTCACAATTGTCCTCTCCTATTCAATGGTTATTACTAATAACGTATTTAATAAATACAGTCTTTCCATATGTTCGCTTAGATGTTTTTAAATCGTCGCTTTTATATTCGTTGTATGTAAGAAAGGGTTAAACGTTTTAAAGTCTAATAATATACTGTCAAATTTCCAGTTATGGCATATAATTACTCATAAATATTGAAAGAATACGACACTTTAACAGGTAAATAGTTAAAATACAGCAAGTACTTACCATCGCCAATAAGAAATGAAGGGACTTTAACACGAATCGTAAATTATAATCTTGATATTTCATAAACCAGAAAATCAGGCACTTGTTTGAGAATTTACACAAGTGGAAGAACGCAGGGCTTTGCGGATTAACGTTGGGTATTTAAAGTATAAAACAATTTGTCATTTCAATTTACAGACATTACTTTATCGTCATTTTGAAGAGCAGTTTCAATCGCAATAATTTGATCGCCTTTCGAACAATCATAAACTCAATGATGTTTTGTATATTCACATTGTTATTCACCCACACGGTTGCTTTTGTAAAGTCTGCGTTGTCAACATGTTTCAAGGTAGACATTGTTTCGAGATAGGACTTCTGAAGAAAAGCGAATGTGTATACTTTGGGGGTATAGCGAAATCCCGATTCTATATTTAAAGTGCAACGTATTATCAGGCTAGATGTTAGGATAAATCCATTGCTTTCTACTAAAACGTTTTTTTGTTTATTGTAAACCATTTCAAATTAGAACGAAATTGTGTTGACACCAACACGAAGTTGCTGACTAGCTTATACATCGGCACAGACTCAACAGATACTTCACAATTCGCACACATTTAAAACAGATATTGATATAGGTTTGAACGAACGACTATCATTATTATAGCCTAGACGTGTTACGCCTACACGAATAATTGTAACGCCGTCATGAAGATGCAGCAGGCACACTTTTCTCCTGACGTGGCTATTGCATTACCGAGTCATTGCATGGGAAAATGTGTCAGTGAAAAGTTTAACTGTTGCTTGAAATGATTGCAAGCTTGGGCAGAACTCTGCCGAAGGGACGAGTCCCAATACAAAAGTTTCATGCATTAACCTTTTTATTGTATACTTGGATATTGTCGTTTTGTGTGTTTGTAAAACTTCGAGGCATTTAATAAATAAGAAATGTTTTGAATTGCTTTGATAAATTTATGATTTATCTCGCAATTAGTGTCCTATCCGATGGTTGCTTGGGTCGTTGAAATTATAAATAAACGAACCTCTATTGTTCCCCAACTGATTTCGATTAAAATTGAATCTTCGACAACATGAGGTATAATTCCTTTTTCAACAGTGTATTTCATTAACCCTTTCGGACGCCTCTGCAGCAATTATCCATTCAATTTTAGACATTTTTCATTTTTTTAAGAACTAGTGCACATTATATTCTGATATTTACGCATGGATGTTTTTGTTCTGTATATCGATTTAGATGCCCCTTTTGACCTCATAAAGCGAACCTACATCTTCTATCGTTTGCTTTGAAAATCTTGAGATGGGAGGATGGCAACACTAATCCGATTGACTGGGGCTACACGCCGTTTTCAATATTTGTTCAATAATATAACGTCGGCCAGCTCACCTACGCATGTGTTTCCTGGCTTCCCACACCAGTAATTCACACAACAAACATCATAAGTCACTCGCTGGCTTTCCACATAGACTGTTTGCCCATTGGAAGAAGAATGACGATTGTCGCAATGACTTTTAACAAATTGTCGGCCGAGCTGGGATTCGAACCCACAACTTATCGATTGACAACCCGCGTCATTACGGGATGAGCTCCGAGGCTTGACAATAACACGTCGACCTACCGTTTAAACTACTATTTGCTTATTAACCCTAGCAGTTATTAAAACCCTCTTTATTTTTTGGCCATGTGTAATTGAAAAACACTTTTCAACGACAATCAAAAACAACTATATGCCACATGTGTAGTGATCGACAATCAAGCAATATTATTGATCTACACATCACATTATTACGTCAGAAAATATCTAATTGTACCATTGTTAGCATTCCTTATAACTCATCAATGTTGGGTAGGTTACTTTATGGGAACTAAAAAATAGTTCCGTCTTTAGCGGCACGTGTACATATCTGATTATAATATTTAATTATATAATATCAATAATATAGTATCGACGGACACTGCATCCTTTTGTCAAATGGAAAATAGAAGAAAAATATCAAAGTACAATGTATACAATAAACAATAAACAATTAAACATATATATACTGCATTTTGATCAGTGAACTATTGTTAAGACGTTTTGGTGTTTCCATCAATTGATTCAATATCTCAAACAGCTGCTGAAGATTCCAGTACATGTATATACAACGTATATTGTGAACCGACTCGCTCCACCTACACACTTTTCTCTTATATTCGTATATATGCCATTTAGTACATTTCTGCTCTGCTGTTTTCAATTAATTATTATTTTACCGTAAACACATTTCTTTCTACACCGTTATACTTTAATTGAAATATATTTCTTGTTTTACAAACTATAAGTATTGAATCAAGGTCATTGCGTTAAGAGGGTAAGCTTTTTGGACAACCTCACTAATACATATTATAACATACTTATTAATGTCCGTTCACATTGTTAAACCTATTCGTATGTATTTTGAGTTATAAAATGACAATTCAAGCATTACACGTATCCGAATTATGACTAGCGATTGAGAGAAATATTCCCTACGAAACACTTTTAGATTTATGATAACATTTATGTACAAGAAATAATACATAATTCGGCGTTTACAAACTATAATAAACAGTTTTTGAAAATTAGCCAACGATGTGGACAAAAAGTTACACTCGGATGCTGGATGATTAAAAATAAACCATTAGGCGCATTTAAAATTTGTACAGAAAAATTATATTTCAGTGGGAAAATATAGGAGCATCGGGAAACTATAATTTGCAAATGGTTTATTAGAAAAACATCTTCAAATGAAAAGGTGGTTGACACTTGAACTGATATATTAACAAGTTACGTAACGAGTACTTAACGTTGACGCAATTAAAACACACATTCTAATTTAAGTATCATGAAATGAACAGGTTTACATGTATAAATATTATCTAACATGTATTTGGAGTGATACAGGGTAATTACAGCCTCTGAGAATCAGCAGTTTTTCGGCTAAGGATGCACCTGTTGAAGATGTATTGGTAGTCTAACTCCAAATAGTTGCATCTTTAGCCTGTGGTAAGGTAAAGATACGCCAGTTTAAACAATTGCGACGACTTCTCTCAGAGACCACTTCATATGAGTTAACGTCAATTTGTCTCCTCGAGAAATTCCACGTTTGCAAGTGTCGAGTTCATAAAATATTGAGCATTGCACATTTTGTTTATTTTTGGCGGGAAATACTACGCGATACCGCTTTTTAAGATGCACATCAACCTGTTTTCATTCTAATCAACATAACATATGTGTGTGTACAACGACACAGATCAGCTTAAGAATAAATGGTACATAGTGTACAAATGTGCATCAGGATGAAACTAATGTATGTACACATCTTGCTGTTTATTTGTATTTATTTCGCTTCTTAATGCAGTTGGACAGTGAAGACACACTGATGTTTTCTGGATAGTTTTGTCGGCACACCCAATATCAAAATTACGAGGTAGGTTGGGAACAATGGAGGTTTGTTTATTTATATTTTCCACGACCCAGGCAGTAGGCAGGAAACTGGAATGAGAAATAAGACTCTCTACGATTAAGCTGTATATCACATTGTCTTGATGGTAAATGTCTTACCATTATGCTATACGCTTCAACTTGCTGTTTAATACAAGTTGGCTAATTAACAGAGGTGACTGAAAGTTTGGTAAATTTGAGGTACCATTAATTCGTATTTTGACTAGACGAATCCATATAGCTTTCTGTTAAAAGAGTAATAATTAGGGATGTCAACGCAATGCTCCAGCGAAACCAACCTTAACCTAGTTATTGACATCGTACGTCTATGCTAAGGATCAAAATGGAAACTGATTTACACACGTTACTTGACTGATTAACGAACAGTGCATTGCTAGATCACACTGCACGGCTGCGATGGCTACTGTGGATCCACAGCTGTCGCAGAAACCTTCCGGTTTCACAGAGGCGCTACTCAATTTATCACGGGCCATTTCCCATAATTCGTACAAAATTTGTGTGTTTTTTTCTATCGATTGGTTTTGTCAGTGCGCTACTCAATTTTCCACAATTCGCACTCTATGTGTGTTTCTTTCACATATCTGATTACCAGCATTGATGTTTCACACTGCACCAATATGTGGTTACTCCTACAGCAGGTAATTTGCTCGGGAGTATTTAAGAGTTTGTTTAAGGGCGATGTGTTTCGTTAATGCGTAATGCACTTGAGCACACTAATTAACATAATAACATGTAAAAGGGGACTGAAGAGGTTGGTTTACCCCCTTAATTAACCCCTTGAGAAGGACCAGCAATATGCTATTACTTGAGAAGGATCAACAATATGCTATTACTTGCGATGGATCAGCCGTGGGTGCAAGATGTTATTTTTTGACAGTATCAACATGAACTTGACCTTTGTTGAAAATATGCAATAATTGAGTACCAATATATATATATAATATATATATATACATATCCAGGGATTGGCGTGACACGGTTGTAACTAAAACCCAATTTAGCAATCCCTGGTTTAGGGGCAATTTTGACCCCTTTGTAAACAATGTAAATTTAGGTGTCATTGCTCAAAACGAACAGTGGCACCTATATTTCCATTGTTTACCAAGAATCCAAGAACAACGATTTAACGCTTATATTTTATGGCGAGGTGATTAACCTTGGT
>JAUELF010253097.1:0-21105 GCA_031471495.1 Clinocardium nuttallii
TCAAAGTAATATCTTTAATAATTGTTAAACTAGAGCATGGTCTGACCATTACCAGTTTTTAGGAAATCAAGAGTTTATCCTGCAATATAGAGCATAAAGACATATAGTGTTGCCCTTGGCCGTGTGTGGGTGCGTGTTATAAACCAGGTAAAACTGCGGGTGGTATATGAATACCTTACATTTAACCTTACAAAATGCGAGATGTTATATAGACACCTCACAATGTTATATAGCCATACAACGCAATAAAGTAGTGGGGTGGTATATAGACACCTCACATATTATATACATACATTGTAGACATTTGTAGTTTTCTCCTTTCAGTAAAATAAGTATTATAAATACAGTTTGTTATTAGCGTTATGTCACTCGTCGCAGAAAAATAAATGTACACAATATAATTTTATCAAATACCAACCCTTGTTAGCAATATAATACATATTTTCCAATATTACACACGTGTTTTAACGATTGGCTGCTTACACTTATTTGTTCTGTGTATTCGTTCACTGCTTTACAATCATAACCAGGGGCCTCCTTGGCCGAGCGGTTATGGTCACTGACTTGCAATCTCTCAGCCCCTCATCGCTGTTGGTTCGAATCCCGTCCCGGGCACTTCGGTTTTTGGGAGAGAAAGCCATCCAGCTGGCTTGCGGTATATCGGTAGTTCTACCCTAAGAAGCATCATTGTTTAATGAATGAACTATATTACTGAACTGAAACAACTGCAAAAGCAGTGTATTCGTTGTGTGCCCCGTCATTTCAAATGTCCGCATTTCGATAAAAAGTAATATCTTAATAATTATTTGACTAGAGCATGGTCTGACCATTACCAGTTTTTAAAAGAAAATCAAGATTATTTCCTACTATATAGAGTTTGTAGGCATATAGTGTTACCCTTGTCTGTGCGTTTGTGTGTGCTTGCGTGCAAGAAACCACTTAAAACTGCGGTTGTTATATGAATACCTCACATTCAACCCTACAAAATGCGAGATGTTTAAAATTTATATAAACACCTCACAATTTTATATAGCCATATAACGCTTTAAAACAGTTAGGTGATATATAGACACCTCACATATTATATAAATACATTATAAACATTTGTAATTTTCTACTTCCAGTAAAATAAGTAGTTTAAATACAGTTTGTTTTTAGCGTTATGTCACTCGTCATCCGAAAAATAAATATACACATTATCATTTATCACATGCCAACCCTTGTTAGCAATGTAATACATATTTTCTAATATTACACACGTGTTTTTACGATTGGCTGCTTACACTTATTCGTCCTGTGTATTTGTTCACTGCTTCACAAACATAACAAGGGGCCTCCGTGGCTGAGCTGTTATGGTCATTGACTTGCAATCTTCCAGCCCCTCACCGTTGTTGGTTCGAACCCGTCTCGGGTACTTCGGTATTTCAAGTGAAGAAACCCTCCAGGTGGCTTGCGGTAGGTCGGTTGTTCTACCCTAAAGAAGCGTTGTATTAAGTACTATCTTTCTGAACTGAAACAACCGCGAAAGCAGTGTATTCGTTGTGTGCCCCGTCACTTCAAATGTCCGCATTTCGATCAAAAGTAATATCTTTAATAATTATTAAACTAGAGCATGGTCTGACCATTACCAGTGTTTAAGAAATCAAGATTATTTCTACAATATAGAGCGTGTGGGCATATAGGGTTACCCTTGTCCATGTGTTTGTGTGTGCGTGCGTACTAGACACCAAGTAAAACTGCGGATGGTATATGAATACCTAACATTTTATATAGTCATACAACGCATTAAAATAGTGGGGTGGTATATAGACACCTCACATATTATATACATACATTGAAGAGATTTGTAGTTTTCTCCTTTCATTAAAATATGTATTTTAAATACAGTTTGTTCTTAGAGTTATGTCACTCGTCGTCCGAAAAATAAATATACACATTATCTCTCATTCAATCTCTTAGCCCCTCACAGCTGTTGGTTCGAATGTAGTCGGTTCACTCGGTATTACAAGTGAGGAAACCCTCCAGCTGGCTTGCGGAAGGTCGGTGGTTCTACCCAAAGACGTTTTATATTAAGTACTATCTTACTGAACTGAATCAACTGTGAAAAGCAGTGTATTCCTTGTGTGCCCCGTCATTTCAAATGTCCGCATCTCGATCAAAAGTATTATCTCTAATAATTGTTTGACTAGATCATGGTCTGACACTTACCAGTTTTTAAGAAATCAAGATTATTTCCTAAAATAAAGAACTTATAGGCATATAGTGTTATTTGTGTGTGCGTGCGTTCAAGAAACCATCTATAACTGCGAATGGTATGTGCATGCCTTACATTTAATAAAGTCATGTTACCCTTCTAAATGCGAGATCATATATAGACACCTCATAATTTTATATAGCCATATAAAGCATAAAAATAGTGGGGTGGTATATAGACACCTCACATATTATATAAATACATTATAAACATTTGTAGTTTTCTCTATTTAGTAAATTAAGTTGTTTAAATACAGTTTGTTCTTAGCGCTATGTCACTCGTCGTCCGAAAAATAAATATACACATCATCATTTACCAAATGCCAACCCTTTAGCAATGTAATACAGCCATTACATATTTTCTAATATATATACAGACGTGCTTTTACGATTGCGTGCTTACACTTATTCGTCCTGTTTTATCTTTCACTGCTTCACAAACATAACCAGGGGCCTCCGTGGCCGAGCTGTTATGGTCATTGACTTACAATCTTCCAGCCCCTCACCGCTGTCGGCTCGAATCCCGTCCCGGGCACTTCGGTATTTCAAGTGAGGAAACCCTCCAGCTGGCTTGCGGAAGGTCGGTGGTTCTACCCTAAAGAAGTGTTAAATTAAGTACTATCTTACTGAACTAAAACAACTGTGAAAGCAGTGTATTCGTTGTGTGCCCCGTCATTTAAAATGTCCGCATTTCGATCAAAAGTAATATCTTTAGTAATTGTTAAATTAAAACCATGGTCTGACTACCAGTTTTTAAGAAATCAAGATTATTTTCTAAAATGTAGAGCTTTTAGGCATATAGTGTTACCCTTGTCCGTGTGTTTGTGTGTGCGTGCATACTAGAAACCAAGTAAAACTGCGGGTGGTATATGAATACCTTACATTTAACACTACAAAATGCGAGATGTTATATAGACACCTCACAATTTTATTTAGCCACAGATCGCATTAAAATAGTGGGGTTGTATATAAACACCTCACATATTATATAAATACATTATAACATTTTGTAGTTTTCTCTTTTCAGTAAATTAAGTTGTTTAAATACAGTTTGTTTTTAGCGTTATGTCACTCGATCGTCGTCCGAAAAATAAATATACACATTATCAGTTATCACATGCCAACCCTTGTTAGCAATGTAATACAGCCATTACATATTTTTCTAATATTACACACGTGTTTTTACGATTGCGTGCCTACACTGATTCGTCCTCTGTATTCGTTCACTGCTTAACACACATAACATGTGGCCTCCGTTGCCGAGCGGTAATGGTCATTGACTTACAATCTCTCAGTCCCTTACCGCTGTTGGTTCGAGTCCAGTCGGTTCACTTCGGTATTTCAACTGAGGAAACCCTCCAGCTGGCTTGCGGAAGGTCGGTTATATTAAGTACTATCTTACTGAACTGAAACAACTGTGAAAGTAATGTATTCGTTGTGTATCCCGTCAATTCAAATATCCTCATTTCGATCAAAAGTAATATCTCTAATAATTGTTAAACAAGAGCATGGTCTGACCATTACCAGTTTTAAATAAATTTAGAGTTTATCCTGCAATATAGAGTTTATTGACATATAGTGTTACCCTTGTCCGTGTGCGCGTGCGTGCTAGTAAACCAAGTAAAACTGCGGGTTATATAGACACCTCACAACTTTATATAGCCATATAATGCACTTAACAAGTGGGGTGGTATATAGACACCTCACATATAATATAAGTACAATATAAGTTTGTTCTTAGCGTTATGTCACTCGTCGTCCGAAAAATAAATATACACATTGTCATTAATCACATGCCAACCTATGGAACGCCTTAACTGTCTTACTGTGTTGTATTGTATTATACGCAGTACATTTTCATTGATACGAGGTACATATTTCATTTTACGTGGTACATTTGGCATTATATGTATGCAGTGCATTTTTTAGTATATCGTGGTTCTTTAATAATATGCAGTACAAAAGTATGTAGATGCAGTATAATAATCATTATATAGTGTGCAAACAACGTCACATGCAATACAAACAACATTATATTCAGTCAGTTCTTTGAAACGAGTTGTGGTACTTTGATTATATGCGGTGCATTTACATTGGGTATGATCATACTTTCCGGCATTCTCCTAAATTATTTCCTTAAAATACCGAGCATGACAGATAGATAATTTTATGAACATTAACACCTTCTAGTCCATTTTAAAATGGCCTTGTGGAACAATCTTTATGAAAAGTGTTCACATTTTCTAAATAGACGAGATCCAGAATGTCGTCTCTGCAGACGATATCTGATTCCCGAAGACAACTCTTGAAATCATTATGGCAAGAGGATAAATTGCCCAACTTGAGAAATTTCTCCATTTGCCCCAATTAGTTTAACTCCTCTTCTATAATTATACTTTCAAAAGGTACAACCCCGTGATTTAGTGATACAACGTCCGCCTCGGGTCCGGAAGGTCGCGGGTTCGATCCCCGGTCGAGTCATACCAAATACTTAATAACAATGGTAGTAATGTCTGCCCTCCTTGGCGCTCAGCGTTTCGGGGTTAGCATTACGACTGACTGGCTGGTGTCAGAATAAATGGACCAGTAATACTGGTAACTTACCCAGGAAACGCCGTGATATAACTGAAACATTGTTGAATGCGGCGTAAAACACCAAACAATCATCTTAGCAACGCTGTAGGTTCAAATCAGTCTGTTTATTTGCTCTGTCTTATCAGATTATTCACAAGTCTTATCAAATGATTTACAAGTTGATAGAAGCTTCTAAGAAGCATATGTAAGTACATGTAAGATTGAGACTGTATATCTTGATCAGGCTACGAATGAACAGACTGATCTGGCCCTACAACATTCTCAAATGCGGATTTGTACCCTTTTCACATGGAAGGGCTTGTATAAAATGTAAATGAGCAGTTTTCTAAGAGGAACCCGGTTTTGCTCAGTCGGTAGGGTTATTAGTTCGAACCCAACTTGGCCAAAATTTGACAAAATTGGTTGGTCTTTCTCCAATGGGCTAACAGTCTATGTGGAATAGCAGCAAGTTCCTTGGAATGTATGTTGTGAGAAAACCAGCAGACAAATGAGTAGGTGAACTAACCGCCGTGTTACGACTGGACAATTGTTGAAAACGGCGTTAAACCCGAATACATTAATCAAGTCTAAGAGGAATTAAAACCCTTTCCCATAAGCAGATGCTTCTCGCGTGTCTGTAGATGTGGATTTTAATATGAAAACACCGTGGGACAGATGGAGATATTGGTCTTGATAAGCAATTTCAGCTTATGTCACATTGTTTTATAATCTATTCTAAAATTGTACTTTCATTTACACAGATTTTCCATAATTTTGCTTCAATGTAAATTCGTCCGCTGAAGATTTTTTTTATGTGGGAAAGGATTACACATTTACCACAGAAAATATTTCAAGAGTCATCTGTTTTTGATTTCAGCATCGTCTAGAGAAGTCAGTCTGCCCCTCGATTCAGAACATGAGACACTGCTATTTATAGATTGTTCGGCGATCTATCTGTCAAACTCCGAATTTTCCAGAAATAATTCTGTTGAACTTATTATGGCAAATGGACAAAAACTCAAGATGAGCAATTTGTCCTTTTGCTACAATGATTTCAAGAGTTGTCTGCTGCAGACTTCAAAGCGCGTCTGCTTCGACGGCATTTTGCACCTCGTATATTCTGGAGAATGCCGGAGAGTATGATCATCCACAATGACAATGCACCGCATATAAAGCTAAAACTACTGCATATAATCAAAACAGCACCACATGTATCGACAAACTGACTGCATATAATGTTGTTTGTATTACATATGACGTTGTTTGCACAACATATAATGGTTATTCTACTGCATTTACACAATTGTGCACTGCATATTGTTAAATAACCGCCATATATTATAGAAAATGCACTGTATTTCATGAACAAAGTACCATGTCAACTGAAATATGTACCTCGTATACATGAAAATGTACTGCGTATAATACAATACAACATACTAAGACAGTAAAGGCGTTCCATAGCAACCCTTGTAAGCAATGTAATACAGCCATTACATATTTTCTAATATTACATGTGTTTTTACGATTGGCTGCTTACAGTAATTCTTCTTATTTATTCGTTCACTGCTTCAAAAACATAACAAGGGGACTCCGTGGTCGAGCGGTTATGGTCATTGACTTGCAATCTCTCAGCCCCTCACTGCTGTTGGTTCGAATCCCGTTCCGGTAACTTCGGTTATTCATGTGAGGAAGCCTATCCCGGTAGGACCATGAACATATCGGCATATTGCTAATGCTACTCTTTTGTAAGATATTAATTGTTGACGACATTTTGAGACTTTTGTTTTTGAATTGCTTTTAGCTATGTAACGTCACATTCGATGTATCGTTTGCCTCTTCGTTGGGGGTAAGTTGAGAAAGTTACCAATTTATGTTTCAAAGTCAGGAGTTTTAGAAGATTTAAACACTCAATGTGACAATGAAATGAATTAGAGAAGTGTTCTCATTTAAAAATAATATATATATAGTATGATGTATTATATAATAATTATAGTATTATGATAAAAGACAATCTAAAGGCTCATAACTCTGGTGAAATTTGACAAATCAGAATATATCTGTTCGTGCATATCGAGACACTATCTCTAAACTTATAGCTTAGTATGTAGAGAATCCGTCCAACTGTGAATGCGCAGCTCGACGTGCTAAATTTTGGGACGGACAGACACAAAGAAATATATGTGCCTGTCGATATAAGTACCGACTTTAAAAAAATAAGGCAAGATACAATTATATTTATTTCGCTTTATTTGATCACTAAAATATATACAATGCAGAAATGTATCTCTCATTAGGCTATGCGTAGATCATTTTATAACAAACTAACTGTATACGGGAGCAACGTACAATATCATAGACACTCTTGTGGATATTAAAAATATATAAAAAACATGTCAAAATCTTTAAAAAAAAAAGATAAACAATGACTGTTAAGCTTTCTGAGATAACATCTCAGTTATAGACGCACAAAAGATACAAACATATTTTCCATTATTTAGAGCTCTTATATATGATTAAAAATATACTAAACAGAAAAGACACATTCAAGTTTAAATTCAAAATTCTTGGTTAAAGATGCCAATTTTTTATTCTTAATATATGTTACGGTATTTGCATTTGTTGTTACAGATATCACTTCCATTACTATAAAGTAATTACGGCATAAGACTAGAGTCCAACCCAGTAAAATTATTCAACAAATAACGGTAGATACTAGTTAAAATATATAACAATAGACACGCATCTTTATGTCTCATAGCACAAATAACATTCACCTGTACAACATAATACCAAACACATGAAATAATAAGGGAGGCAAACACCTGTAAATATATTCAACAATACGAGTCACACCCCTATGTCTTATACAATCACAGCATGTTGTCATGTAGCATCATGTCTAATAGGAATACATTAAGGAGTTTCTAAAAATGAAAAGTTGTAGATATTTAAGTGAAATATGTACATGTATATAAGTCAGACCTGTTTGTCTCAGTAAAATTACAGCATGAACTTGAGCAACAACAAATATAATGAGAATACAGCAAAAGTGTTAGATACAATGAATATATACAGCATTTCGAGACACCCTGTATCCCATGGCAGAACATCGTTAACTAAACATATAGGTGACAACAATTCACAAAAAGCTCGGAAAAGGTATAGAAAATACAATTATTGGCAATAGTTTTCCCGTTCATAAAAGAGAACGTGAGCGATTGTATTGTAATATAGAAGAAAATAAATGAGCCGCATCATATAAATTAAGATAGATATGAAAACGTGTCAACACAAGCAGCGTCAATTATTCAATCTCAGACAACATTGTCACTATTATGTAGGGCAATGAAGATCTCGTGAATGAATAACTCTATTTAAACACAGTAACATTAAAATGATTTTAACTTTCCTGATATTATGTTATGCATTTTTGTTCGAATTTGTGCAACAGTCCTATTCTTCATTGAATGAGCTAAGTCATGAATCAAGTGGCCTGGAGGCATAGTCTTTGTGTTTATAAAAGCTTGCATTTTCTCCCTGAATAAACCATTCTCATCGTCGCTCCACCGTACCCTCTTTATCTTCTCGGTTTTACGTGCTGAAAGAAGGTTGAAGTAGTAATGACTGGAGTAATTATTAATAATATATATCATGTGTCTCCGGTCCGGATAGACAAATTCGATCGCACGCTGCGTTGCCCGGTAATAAGGCTTGCGCTACGCAGGTGTCCTCGGTCGGATTTTTCTATCTGGACAGGTGTATGAATTAAACTAGATTATCGCCTTATGTGCATATCACCAAAAGGCAAGTGCATATTTTAATGACGTCATAACATTATTTATTTTAACTGCAAACGTCAACTTTTCTTCCGAAATGTTGTTTTTAAATTGGAAGTGTCTTGTTTTGTTACAATAATTGTTTGAATAATATATTTATTTAACCACCTCTTCTTTTGAAATATAACACTACTGCGTCCATAAATAATAAAATAAAATAAATAAGAAGTTGCGCGATGTTGCGCGTGACTCATCTCATATGTGAGGTGCCATACAGAATTTTCCATTACGGCTGAAATCACCGGAAATGTATGTTCGGTGCAATAGAATACTTGGTATTAACCCATGTGGAAAACGTACGAAGCATTTTCTAGCAATTTGTCAATATTTTATAACAAAACAATAACAATTGTGTTTGGTGAATATATGTTAACTAAAGAAAATATACTAAATTTGAAGCTACTTATTTACAACAAAATATCATTTTTAAGGACATAATTAATATTGAATTGAGAAACTAACCTTTTTGTCTTTTAAACCCTTCTTCCAAAATATCACTGTCACTGTCATTCATCTCTGAATTAAGAAAGAAAAAAAATGATATTACGACGTTATTATAAAAAGTTTTCATGGTAAAAGTCACCTTTAATAACAGTTCTGGAAGTAACCAACTTTAAAAATATATGCGAAGTATCGCCAATCTGTCAATAATGTTTCCTAGGCATTATAAAAAGTGTCGATGTTTGATCAATAACACGTACCAATACGTTCTTTACTTGACAATTCTTTGTCTGTGCTTTCTGCTTCCATTGGTTCTGGGGTTTCATCATCGTCCATGCTAGCTGGATTCATGCTAACTGCTCCTAAAAGGAAGATACTGATTTAAACATATATATACTTGTGTTGATATTTGTTCACCCAACTATCGATAAATAACAGACATATAAATTTCGTCAATTATTCCGAGCTAAATAAATAAATATTTTTCCAGTAGACGTTTTAAATGTTAAAATTGTGAGAATGATTCCACCCGACTTATGTCTATTGTATATGGGTTCGATATCCTATCCGCCAATGTCTGTTTTTTTGACAAGACATTACACACCCAATTATACAACTGTCAAAAAGCACACTTCTTATTTTTGCTACATTGTAAAGCCCCAAACGAATCAAATTGTTACATACCTTCTGTTGCCCAAGCATCATCGTGAGTTAAAGGTTCTGGAATGTCTGAAAAGAAATTATCGCAACAGTGTGATGATTGTTTCCTGTTTTAGGCTCGGACGACAATATGTGAAGTGCATGGTGTTTGAACTTCAGTCATATACAATCTTTTACTGACAACAAATAATTAACCTAGTGTTATTTTTAATATCGTTATTTGTTTCCAAGAATAAAAACAGAGTGAAAGAATATCCCGCAAAACACTTGTCTTTGTTATTGAAAAATCGGACGGTTAGAAATCAATGAACGGTAATGTCCGCGGTGAAATGCTCAGTCCAGTATAAGAACCTACGAGGTGGTTCACATCTTCATACGCTGATTAGACCAAGTGTTATCAAAACGAGATACTACCGTTTACTAAAAATACAACATATATTTGTTTTCTTAACCATGGATGATTGAATTTGGATAGTAATTCACTTTACTAACGGAGTGGTAATTGCCAAATAAATTGAAACATACTGTCTATCGGAATGTCCTGGATGGTTTTGCCTCTGAATTTGTCTACGCATCCGTTTTCCATTGCTATCAATACTCTGGCGACCTTGGTTTTCTCAAGCAGGCTGCTTTGCAAACGATATACGTCCGTATGTACATTCAAGTTGTGGCCCATGTGGTCAGCAACCAGTTTTAGCTCCGAGTCTGTCATATCTATTAACTGTGTAATAGAATGTTTTATTTGCAAAGAGTAGAACAGAAATTTGAATTCGGACTGATACGTTTGTCAACCATCACAACACTTAAATGTAAAATACGAGATTATAATTGCACGCTTAAATCTTCATTGAAGTAAACTACTTAAAATATATTATTTCAGAAAACACTTTCATTTCTGCGATTCCACTCTTACCTGACATGTTGTTGCCAGGTACTTTCTTATCTTTCGTGACCGTATTCTGGTTGGGTGCTTCAGTCCAGGGCACATCTTTGTAACTTTGCGCACAGCTTCGCAACCATCTAGCGGAGTTTTGTCGCTCTTCCTGGAAACAAATATATTTGTAACGCAGAGAAACTAGTATAAGTAAAACTTTATATAAGGTCAGGATCGGAACTATCGTTCAAATTTATGTTCAGTAGGTATAACAATATGAACATTAATGTAACCTTGTTCGCATTCTTTAATAAGATAACCGTTGAACATCATAAATAAAATGAGATGAGAAACTAGATACCGCTGTAAATTTACTTACTGTACAAAACCATATGATGAAATAGCGAAAAAAATACGAAAACTTACATAAAATGGGTATCGATGTGTACAATGCATTAATACTAACTTACTGATGTACCACATCGTTTACAATTCATTTATGTTTTCGCAATTTTTCGTATTTTTCCATTTAAAAAGTTACTAGGATATGTCTACCAAGTAAAACTAAGATTAAAATTATATAACGTTATTTCTTATGCGTGATTGGTTAGTCGATGTTATCACATGCTATTACTAAGTTAGGGATATATGTTACATATTCCGACAATTTAGTACAGGCTCCCGTCCCGCCGTGGTAGAGCGCTTTACTCCAATTTTGGCGAACCGGGTTCGAATCCCCGCTCCGACCACGTATCTTTTTCACTTTTTTGTATTTAATTATATTTTTACATTTCCGATATAAAAGAGTTAAACATTAAGGAAATAAGCGTTTTTATATGCATTATCGGGAAAACTTATTTATTGTGCCAATTTGGTTGCCAGTTCCTTTAAAATTTAGAAACAGCAAAATTCGATGTGAATGATATATTTTATGTAAAATGTGCTGAAATATTAGTATTGTATTCAATTACCTGCAAAACATGAATGGACTGTTGCTTTTTCTCGTCCTCATGAGATACTCTAAAGCATCCATCATGTCTGGAGCAAGAACCATGAACACCTTTCTTAATCCTCTCACGGACTTTCCCCTAACTTCCACAACTTTCATTCTGATGATAAAAATATAATTTAGCATAGATTAAAAAATAATCATTTCATTCGTTTTATTTATTTGATACTCATTTAAGGACTTTCATTTAAATAAGATTTAGCATACATAATATCCCGTCCTCCATATTTGTCAATAACATAATAAGTATGCAATAACAAAACGTACCGTTTCGATAAAACTCTGTCAGACATCTCGAGTGAATTAAATATCTCTTCGTCTGTTTCGTCGTGAATTCCTGCGCTTAGATAGTCCGATACTTTAAGCTCTTGCACTTCCGCTATCCTGCTTTTATTGAACAGATTTATACGGACAATGGTAAGTTGTGCCGTTCTTTTCCATTCATGGTCATCTGGATTTTGCATTTTGATGCTTTTCCCCAGTTCCGTCTTTACAAACCTAGTGAGTGTAACAAGGTCTTCTGTGTGTGGTATTCCTGCCGATTTATTTAACTGTCTCAGCTTTTGTCTTCGTTTAACGACACAGGATACCCGGTGATTCCAATGCGCTTGATACAGTATTTGGAAGTCGCGCCCTTCATTTTGCTCTTCGTGACAGCTATTCATGATACCCAAACTGATCTTGAGAAGGTTGATTTGTTTTATGTAATGTCCAAGTACAAGCGCAATTTGAGGGGAGTCTGTTTTCATAGCCAGCGATTTTGTGGCATTGATAACTATAAAGAAATTCTTTGGCGTTATATATTCCGTCAGTGACAAACTTAATTCTTTTTCCGAGTTAAGTTCCTTCAAAAGTCTTCCCACGGTACGAACTTTCGTTCGTATATTGTCGACATCTTTTATACGCTGTTCGTCTTCTTCTCCAAGCCGGTACATTATTGACTTAGCAAATTCTCTTATAAGCCTATCGTTCTGGCAGATTCTTGGTATCCCGGGATTCGCACTCGTTTCTTTCATCCCGCAGAATAAACCTTCAAGTCTCGCGTCTTCTTCCGTCATATCTTGGATGAACGGCGTTAGTATAACATGTGCATCCCGTACATAATTTGTCGACGGCTGTTCCGTCTCTGGTCTAAATTTGCAAGACGACATATGCTGCCATAGAGATTCTTGGAAAAAAAAGCCAAGACAGTATTCGCAGGGCAAAAACTTGTCTGCACTATACATTTTGCTATTCTTAGTATTCGGTCGTCTTGCAACCACCAGTTCACCCTTTCCTTTTTCGATAGTCTGAAATGGATGTACAGAGTTTGATATGAACGCTTCAGATAAAAGATAAAAATAAAAAAATACAAACACAATTTTCCGTATATGTTACACTTATGTAATAAATAAATATACATATTTTCTTGTTTGTAAATAGACCATGGCAAATTCAAATACAGTTTACCCAAACTTCAATTTCAAACACTATTCATTTCAAGCTTTAGTGAATAAAACATTATTCAGAATTTTATTTTTGTATATACGAATAGTTAATAAACTTCCATAATCATGTATCCATCTTTTTATGTGGGAGCATTTCACACTTTTGAAGTACTGATCTCAAACATACGCTATTTTCTTAATTATCTAGACAAAATGACGGTTGTTGAAATGTATGACACTGTTGCTTGCTTTAGATGATTATCACATAGGTGATAATAAACACTGATCATATACACTGACCAAGTGCTAGTGAAACAGATAACAGATAAACATGCTGCGGACTCGCCATCTCAGTTAATGCCCATTCCATATATTTAACATAATGAATCTGCACTTTCTTGCAAATATAAATCTATCATGTTTAATATAAATGATAATCTAATCCGTTTACAAGCCTCGTGACCTGACACGACCGAAATGGCCGTATATCATCCTATACATGAATGTAGTAACTACAGTAGACTTGGGTTTACTTGAGTTTTCTCGTGATGATTACCTTTACATTATGTTCGAAGTTTCCACGATTCTCTATTTCTAGCAACCCCTTTTTTCTTTCGGCTGATCCTTTCGGATGCATTCGTGCTGCCCTCACCTTCTCTTCGTCCACATGAATGTTTAAATAATGATCAGATATCTTTGAAGTAAACGATCTCTTGCAAAACAGGCAGTGATTGGTTTTTCGATAATCCCTTTTACCGTCTTCTTTCTCTGAATAGGTTGGCACAGTAACTGTAAAATAGTAGAAACATTTCAAGTGTATAAACATCGTACATTTCTCGTCATCTAATTCTTAACAAGTATTTCTTGTATTGTTATTGAGATATTAGCTTAGTACGCTGTTAAACCTATTATTCTTCTTCAATGTAAGGTAAAATACATTAAACTTAAGGAGAACTTCAATTGATCAAGGAACTATAAACACACGTTTGTATCTCTTTAAATTACATTTATCAAGGAAGTCACAAAACACACGAAACAATTCAAATTCTACGGGATATCTGACTTGATTTGAAATTTGAGAGGTAGTGTTTTTTCCAATAAGTTGAATATGATAACAATATTATATGAAACATTATTGAATAAATATTTTATAACGTTATATGTAATAATTATGACATTCATATGTTTACTTGAAAATCAACTTACCATTCGCCATTTGCTTTCTGTATGCAACGAACCTTTTATTATCGACTTGAGTGTCGCTGCCATCTAGAATGATACACACAAGTTTATAATAACAGCACAATTTCTATGTTAATCTCTTTTATGATGCTGAATATAACACTATCAACTGTTTTCCATAATATTATCATAATTATAGGAATTACACCATATTTTATGTCTTTTTAGACCAAGGACCCTAAAACAAGGTTTAAACCTCCAGTGGTAAAATGATTTGTAACACACCCTTCCGAGACGGTAACCCCGCGGGATCTCAATTTTGTCAATTGTGTTTTCTCGATATTGATCATATTATAAACTAATGCTCTCTTTTCCACTCTACGTTTTGGCCATGTGGGGAGATTATTTCTAAATCTCTAGAGTAAGCCCTTTACTATTTATCGGATATATTTAAAAGTTGACTTGGCCGGATTTAATACTTCTCAGTACATTTCTTCAATATCATAGTTCTTTGAATATAGAAAAAAAAAAACATCCGGATGAATTTTATTATAAATGATCATGAACCTGGCCAATAATAAAAGGGTACATGCATTATTTAAATATGAATAGTCCAGTAAACCTAAATTTTCTTTCTCGTAAGACGCTTCTTTAGCTTCTTCGCATTCATAATCATCGTCTTCATCATCGCAATAATCATCTTCGTAATTAAGATGGCAATTAGGTGTCATCCTATTACTTTCTTTGTCTGTATTCAATAATACATGGAGAAAACTACAGAGACAAGTTCCGTAGTAAAATAAAATACAACATATACATCCTAAATGCTCTATTAGCTTTCAAATATTTCTTTTTTAAATAGTTCCGACAGCTGAATTAAATGAATAATTTTTCTTACCAACGTTGAGTCTAGAAACTGCGTTTTCATTTTCACCTGGCTCGCTGCTTGTGTCTGTATCTGTAATAGATAAACAAGACGAATTTTGATGCAAGACATTAAAGACGCGGCTGAATAAGTTTAAGTGTGAATATATATTTTTATCATAATTCAAAAACATACATAAGTTTAAACATTCTAATAAGTGATTGAAAAAAGCGACGGACCCTATTTCTTCCTGCCCAAAAAGCCTCTGAGATACCCCATTTTAAAAAAGCAACATATTTTTAACAAACCCAAAACAAAAGATAGATCGGCGAAGATCGTAAATTCCCGGTCGAATGACCGGAGGGTCGACGATCGTCAATACTCGCCGAGAGGGGTATCTTATTTTCAATATTTTGCATACCTTGCAGGCTCGCTCTGGGATTGATCTTTACTAAATAAAACTTTGGAGAAACCAAACCAAATGGTTACCTGTTCGTTTAACTATGAACCATTGTTTAAACAGAAGAAGAAGAGAGAAACAATTAGATTGGATACAATAATGAGAATGAATTGACATAATTATCTTTACAGTCAATAATTACTATATTTATAGAAATCATTATGGCTTATGTGCGTAATCGTCTTGAATGAATCTGGTACATATGTACACTGTGCTTATTATCGTTAACATTTCCGACAGGTATGCGCGTGAATATATATCGATCTTTCAAGCGCAGTGCTTCCCTTGACAAAGAGAAGTAACCACTGTGTCTGACCAACGACCAGTATAAGTGAAAAGCAAGTAAATATTTGTAGATTACCGTTATAGCCGTCTGGTTAACATTTTTTTATAAAACATGTTATGCATCGATTGTTTAACTATTCATGAACATCAAAACGCTAGCGTTACAACATAGATTAAAGAAAGTTCAAGGAAATGTGTTATTGATAAGTATTCACTTTTCTCATGTCCATTTAAAATTGTCTATACAATTAATGCATTTGTTGACTTTTAACGTCATATTAATGACTAAAGTAAAAGAAGAGAAAACAAAACTAACCAATTCAAAATCCAATATGTCGCAATGATTGATACTTGGCATTTGTGTCCCTATCCCAAACGTTAATTCGCAGATTGTTAATGTTTATTTAGAAATATTAATTTAATCATTCCGGTTCGTTCATCAACGGACCTTTCAAGTAAAACTTGGAAGTGTCAAATGAAAGTAAAAATGGCTGAGTAGCCAAATACACGATTACAGACCCTTGCACTGAGAACAGTGGAAAGTACTACGTAAGTAATGAGTGAACTTATTTAAATTAAAAGGTGTCATCATTTATGTATGGAATCTAGGTTTGTGCACAGTGCTTTAATCCCGACTAATATTCCTAATAATTACCAGAATCAGATTGAAAATAAGTTGCGTCATAAGGATCCTCATCAGTATCGTCATCTTCATCACTGGCTTCTGCATGAATACCTGCAAACATTTCTTTCTGTTTAGAAATATACTTTTGTATAAAGTTCTTAGCGCAGATAGGTAGAAATAGGTAACGGTACCAAAACGCTTCGAAAAGAAGACATGAAACATGCACGGTCGTCATCAATGGCATGTGTACAGTAAAGATAATTAAAGTAAACATTTCTCAGTAAATTTACGTTTTCAAAGCAAATGCTACCTGTCATAATGATGCGAAAACAAGATTGGTGCGTACCCAAAGAATTACTTAATATTTAAGTGTGTAGGTAAAAGCCAACTTAACAATAATAATGTTGCTGTCTAGTAAACTAATAAGAGTAGTATATACCACCTCACATCGGCATACTGATTATTATGATATTTCCGTCAGTCCAATTACAATGTCCATCATACACGGGATTCTATGTGTTCTCTGCTTTATCCCAATTAAACGTGTTTTATCATATTTATAATCAAGTAATGAAGTGCTCGCTGATATAATTTATCTGTTTTCTACTTAACTAAATTCATTTAACACAATACAATGGTGGGTGATACAAAGACAAGTCACATAAGTATTATATTATTCTTAGTATTTTGTGTTTTTATTATTTGATTTTCTCTCTTTAAGTAAAATATAGAGTAATCTTTTTTGTGTTTTGCTTTGTGATTGTAGCCACACGGCGTTCTGAACTTAAATAGTTATATATCAACTACTGCAACAGTTAAGATTTTTGCATATTCTTGTATATGAAAGAGAAATCTCCGTCACAACAAACTTCATATGACACACATATTAATTTCTAAGCGTTCTGCTTAAGTTTGCAAATATTTTACCATAAAGTAAATGTTATAAATAAGCGTAATTGTTTAAAAACATCAAACTTTACCTGACCCAGGCATGGGCACTTTTACTAAGCAAGCAGTATATTCGTTATGGACTCTATCATCTAGATTGTCCTCATTCTCATCGCTAGCATCAACCGCATCATCAGTAGCTACAATTTTAATTGTTCACAGTAGTTTTATTCTGATAAGATCATGGTCTGACATTTACTTATTCAGGAAATGACATAATTTCATGCAGTACAGCTCAATACATTCTATAACTTTCCGATAAACATATTTTAAAAAGTCCAGTTCAGTGTAAGATTGCAGTATTAACTGCCCATTTGAGAGAATAATAAATCATAATGGCATATCTCATTACTGTCCCAAGGGGATGATGAAGAGGTTAAAATATTTTGACAAACAGAAACGCGAATGATTTTGTTCTAATAACTTTTTACCAGAATGTGAGCCTTTCTTCACTTCTGAGAAATGTGTGTCGGACAGAAGGGCATAACCATTTTGAGTATAATTAGTATACTTAGATGTACCAGTGCTAATATGAGTATAAACACGTTTTTTATCTATAAAATAATTCAGTAATCGATGCTTAAAATGTTATTTAGATTTCATTTTATAAATCTTTTAAATGAAATGATGATTTTTGAAATCTTATGTCTGTCGGCTAGAAATAATACCATTAATTGCACAAAAGAGGAGCAGCGCTGACTCTCTCATATGAACATATATCAAGCAATGCTGAGACTTTCAGTTTAACTGAATTCGCTATATAAAGCCTCGAACCCACCAAAACTGTCTGTGGCCTAGTCACCTCACATTAACACAATAAAACTGCGGGTGTTATATTGTTACCCAACATTTGATATTAATACTTTATCAACACTTTGCGGTTTTAATTCTTGAAGTACAATATGTGGACTTTTATATATTTAGGTATCTACGATATGTAACTCCCCTACGAGAGACAAATACATGTGAATAAGGTCCGATAATAAGAATTGAGAATAATGTAGTATATTATACAATATTCCGAGTTATATGTATTATTCTTGGGTGCAGTAGATAAACAAAAACAGCATCTCCATTTATTTACATTTGTGATTTTGGCAACATCTCAGTTTAAGTAAATTGTTAAGTACTTTGAAAACCGGGAGTAGACATTTTTGATTTAATTAATTCAATGTTATTGTAACTACTTACCCGGATCAGGAACATTCTTCACTTCTGAGACATGTATGTCGGCACTGAGAGCATCATCAATATCACTTTCTTCTTTAGATGCGCAGGTACTAACACCTATAAGAAAACAAAGTCAGCATCGCTCTATTTTTCTCAAATGTATTTACAGAAACTAAACATTTCGGTGTACTGCATTTTCTTTAAATATTAAAATGTTCTGAGCAGATAGGTTATGTTAAATTCATTTAGCTCAATAAAACTGTGGGGTGGTATATAGACACCCCATATTGTATATGAGAATGTTATTTACATGATTTTACATTTTACATCTTCCTTTATTTGTGTAAATAATTTTATGTAGTTTTAAACATAATGTTATACTCTGAAATATGCCATTCGTTATACATTTGAATTTATTCGACCGACAGTAGCAGTTTATGTTCTTGTTTTTTAAACAATGTATCACTGTTAAAATGAGTTTGTTTTCTTTATTGATATTATTTCTACTTACAAAGCTCAGAGACCGCTTTCTGTTCTGAAAAATGCGTATCGTCTGTAACTGCATAACCATCTACAGTAACACTTTCATCACCAAGGGCACCAGCATTAACAAAAGTACAAACCCGTCTTTCACCTTTAAAGAAATTCAGACGGATAACAGCTTTGAATTGAGTATGTTCTAGTATGTTATGCAATGTATCACAATGACATTGGTAAACCTATGTTTAAGTAAGAATGTATTGATATTGTAACTATCTACCTGAATCAGCGTTCTTCTTTAATTCGGAGAAATGCTTTTTGGCTCTAAGAACATCATCGTCTCCAGAAACACTCTCAGATGTATCTGTATTTCTACCAGTGTCAATATGAGTTATACCTACATAAAAAATTAAATATACGATGTTTTTAAAGAATTTCTAGCACATGGGAATGTTACTCCTGTCTCTATATAGAAGGCATGAACATTGCGCTATTGCTGTGGGCTGGTATATAGACAACACACATTATACTTAATTATTCTTTGATTTAAGTAATAAGTTATAAGCGCTCATAGGTAACGGAAGCTTACATTGATGTAACTTATTAAAACTGTGGGGTGTTATATAGACACATCATACTTTTGATTTTGGTATAAAGACACCTCATAGTTTATATGAATATATTACCCAGATGTTACAGCTTTCTTTATTTGATTTAACATCCATATTGACGGATAATAGCTTTGGACTCCGTGTGTTCTTGAATTGTATGCGTTGTATCAATGGTACATTTTATTTGTTTATTTTACATAGCCATGTAGCACAACAAAGATGTGAGGTGATATATTTACACCTCGCATTTATTTTTCTATTATCGCAACTAACTACAGTCCGTTACGTGAGGTGTATAGCTTACCTATGACTTTTCTCTGAACACTTGAATAGGTGAACTGGCCGCCGTGATATAACTGAGAAAATGTTAAAAACGGCGTTAAACCCCAATCAATCAATCAAATTCTCTGAATAACATTTATTATTGTTAATGCTTACCAGCATTAGAGTCCTCCTTCACATCTGATAAATGCGTGTCCACACCAAGAGCATCACCATTTCGAATAATTATTTCATTAGCAGAAGCAGTTGTATCAGCATGAATTTTGCCTATCAAAAACAAAAGGCAAAGCATATACATTGATGTGTATGGAGTTGATACACCCGTGGGCGCATTAATATTTAAATGTTCAAAATGTTATGTCGATCTGCCGATGGTAAATTCCGATTTACGTTTATAAAAGTCTGCTGGCCAAGCGGCCTACAGCCTAAAAACGTTATAATACCTCATTATCCGTCAGTTACCTACAAAGAAATTCAGTAATCACTGCTTACTTGTTTTAATTTAGAGTCGCTGCATCATTCTTGAAATTGTTTGGTAAAATTTGAATATGAAATTCCCGATATCTGGTTATTTTTATCTTGTAAGGAGATTTATCACAGTGCTGTGTCGACCTAATAATATACGGCGATTATTTTGACACTTATTTCAAAACGTATTTTCTATTGACAGTGACTATAACTCAAGTAACTAGGCATAACTTAAAATAAACGCAAGATAAATGGTCGACCAATATCCGATGCTCTTGAAGTGTTGTGTACTTGTCAAGTCATATAGAAAATGGAATACAATTAACGCGGTAGCTTGTCTTTACCAGAAGAACTCCAATAATAGTCCTTATTTCATTAATAATCAACAAACATATTGTTCGAAATTTGAAGATAAGCACACAATTAAACAAAACAACTTTTTGATAACTTGCATAGCTTACCTGGCAGCTTCTGCATATATTTCTGAAACGATGCAAAACAATTATCTGTTTGATAAATATAGCATATGCAAAGCAACTTAATTAAATTAATCAGTTATTCGGCGGTCTTGATTGATTGATTGATTGATTGATGTTTAACGCCGTTTTTAACAATTTCTCAGTCATATCACGGCGGCCAGTTCACCTACTCA